>OVBJ01001380.1:0-29020 GCA_900406535.1 Noccaea bulbosa
CAATTTATGCCATGAAACTAATTCTGAAACTGGAAACAAAGAAGTCCAAGTCTGAGAGGAAGAAAACCGACCCGGAGGCTTCGATAATGAGTTTCTCCAAAGGAAAAAGTCCGGTTGCGAGGAGAGAGACAGACGTAGGGATATTCGGAGGCACACAATCTCTAAGAAGCTGAAAAATGGGATGCCGACGAGAAGATATACGCCAAACGCCATTAGAGCAAGCTTGAGAGACCGTTGCTAAACTTGCAATACCAGTTACACGAGGGCCGTTGACCCCTGCAATATCGATGAGTGGGTCCCAAATCTGTCCAATCGCCATGCCAAAATAGGGCAGAAGTACCTGAACGTACTCGACATGCTAAGTGAGGACGAGCCAACTGACGGAGCTTTGTCAATCTCCTCCAAATCCAACTTCCAGTGCCATGAAAATCCAAATCCAACCCCTGCAATATCGATGAGTCTTTAATTTCACTAAGAGCATGCATGCGTTCGTATCATTTTTCACTGCTTGTTTTCGTTTTGTGTTGCTTCTTTGATTCGGGTCTTTCCCTTGTTGTAATTGACTAATTGGTTCGCTGTTCAACGAAATATAGACGACAAAAGTAAAAACACAACTACTGTATAATGAAGTCTTAGTCATTTTTATGAGTTACATGTTCTAAGGCTTATATTTTTACTGCTTTCCTTGAACTGCTAATTTTTTTTTTTTTAATTACCAGGAGGTTCTGGGCCGAAACCCGTACATCCCTCCAGGCCTGAAACCACATCATGTAATATTGGTTCCGTCCCAAGCGACACTCGATACTGTGACATCTAAGTTTTACCTAGAGTCTTTTACCAGTCGAGTTATAGCCACTTGGTTGAACTGCTAATTTTAATACCATGGACCAATATTTTCCTTAATTGATTATAAGTGATTATCTTGCTAAACTCGTCTCATTTGTTTATTGTTAGCATTTTATATTAATCTGAGCTCGTGTGTTATTTAGTTTTCATTACGACGACAACCCTTTTAGAAACAAATCCACTATAGGAAAACTGCAAATACAATTGCATGCAGGGGCGGAGGTAGAGGTGAATCCATGTCAATATCCCAAACTCAAGTATTTTGATAATCGCACTAGCCTAAAACTCAAGTGTTTATTTCAACACTTTCACTTTAACCATCTACATTAATCATATTCTTTTATAAACATATGACTAAACTTTTTTTGTTTTTTGAAAGTTTTATGCCCCACTGAAAATATTTCTAGATCCGTCCCTGATTGCATGTGATATCTAGCCCACAACAGTACCTACTACTTTTTTGGATTTTGGAAATAGTATCAAGCACGACATGTTTGACTACCATCAGCAGCACCAGTACATCAATGTCTTTTTCGATGAAAGTAATTGCGACATAATTACCACCATCATATCTCACCATCTTGTGTGGTAGGACGAGGTCATACACATTCGTATGCATCTTTGGTTAAACACTCGTATGCATCTTACAATATAAGCTTAAGCGAGTGAATGTTTTGTCACCACTCAACCACAAAGCCCTGGACTTTAGTGCTTACTACTTACTCGATGCTAAAAGACAATTAGTTTCATAATTAGTCATCCTAGTAAATCCTGCAAAATAAACAAATTAGTTATCTTAGTTAAATCTTTATAACATCATATATAGTCCAAGCTAGGACAGTCCAATAATATGTAGGTGCTGTTGATTTTTTATAACGAAATTAAATGTTTATTCATTAAATGTAAAAGAAACGACTTGGTCTGCTACAACAACAACAAAAAAAAAGCCTCAGACTTGGTCTTGGGAAAAAAATAGTGAGACACTGCCAAAATAATTTGATCCTAGACTGCCAGATATAGAAAGGGACACTGGCTAAAAATGCTTTTGTCTGTTTATACAAAATATGAAAACACGATAGTTCTGATAATGCAACTATCGTTTTCAACGAGGCAATTATGAGCTTATTTAACTGTTAGACAAAAAAGTTAATAAAATGGTAGTAAAGACTACGGTCCGATGAAAATGGTCGGTTAAATGATGGTTATAGACTTATAGTTAGTGGCAAATAGTTTGATAATAAAACTAGTTTAAGCAGAAGAAGCATAACAAAGAATTGATAAATTACATTCAAACAATAATATTTTAGAAAGTAACGTACACCTACTATCTCTTCAAAGAGCACCAAGTCAACACAAACCATCTTGTAAGTTGCATTAATTAATATAAGAGATTCCAAGTCAATGCGTGTTGAGCACGGTTAATGGTTAAGATATATTGACGTGAAGAAAGTTCCGAAACATTAGATGCATCTACATCTTATATAAATATATAAATCATGCTAACAGCTCAAAATATATCACATATCCTTCCACTTCAATACAGCTCAAAAGGGTTGAAGAAACACCATAAGAAAAAAAACAGAGAACACAAGAAGTGAGTATAAAAATGACAGCGAAATCTAGAAAAGGAGGGTTGGTTGCGATATTCGTTCTAGTCGTTTATTGCTACTTGAAGAATATGGGTGAGCATCAGTTTCCTCTCCTGCCCTCATTTTATATATACAATTGTTTATTAACTATACATTTATCTTATTTCTTATCATTTGAATTACTTTTGAAAAATTCATAAATATAAGAGAATAACAAATATAATAGAAAATACACCTTATAGTATTTTACCCTAGCTAGTATGGAGGATCCATCTAACCTTTCTCTCTCTTTTATACTCCCTGTTACTTTTTGATGAATTTTCTAGCCAAATTTTGTTGTTCCACAAAGATACATGTTATAGGTTTTTGATGCATATTTTCACATTTTAAGAAACATTAATTGTATTTGTTGGATTTTTATTAGTTTAAAATTATAAAAAATTGTTTTATTGCAAAAATCTATATAATAATGATTGAAAATCAACTTTTTCTTAATATGTGTGAAAACACTAGAAAATTTATCTTTAAGGAACGGGAGTATTAGATATTCGATCTCCTAACAATTAATTTATTGTTCTTTATCATAGCTGGGATCTCGATCGAGGTTTCTCCTTACGAACCTGTTGGTTATGTTCGTGGAGGTTTCTCTGCTCTCCACAACAAAGATAAGATGCTAAAATCGTTCCCATCATATAGCGAGTATCACAAAAGACTCACTCTTGCCACAGGTTTAAATTTTTAGAATTCTTTGACATTTTTTGTCTACACGTTTGTCATAAATATATCTTGAATCATATATCACATAGAATATATAGCTTTTGCATCATCTTGTCATGCTAATTCGATTATATGTTATGTGCAGTGGACATCTGGGAAAAAACAAGAAGCAGGTGTAGAGATGGTTTCATCACTTTGAGCATCAAATCAATGCATTTTTTCGTCTCAAAGCTTATGCAATTAAGATATTCAATATCAACCGCAGCTCCAACCAATCGCTCGTGGACTTCTCGAATTATTTTCTGGGTAACATTAACTCGATCAGTCTCTTCCATGGCCAACGACGACACAGCTCTATGATTTTTTGTTTTTCCTCTTCATAGCTAATTATAGGGCCATAATTATAAGTTGTAATACGTATGTAAGCCTGTAAGGTGACACTGAACACTGAGCCATGCTTATAAATATAGAGGAAGACATATTATATAGTATATATATATTTTTTTTTTTGGGTCAATCAGTTGAACGAAAAAAAAACGAAATTGTTGGAAATTTAAGAGCAACTTGTATATAGGTTTGGTAAAATTCTCATGGACATTTAAGAGCAACTATAATGGGTTTGGTGAAAAGTAAATTCATTGATACTCTTTTGAACGAATTTTATAGTATGGAAAATAATTTTTGTCGTGTTTTTTGATGAAGATTAAGAGTTCAACCCGAATATATCTCTACAAATTAATCTCTAATAAATTAAAAAGCTGTTTGGGCTTCTCAGAGCATCCACGTCAAGCACATTTTCCTTCCCTCCTACGACGCCACATGGCACTTCTAAAACTCAAAAAAAAAAAATAAAGGTTTGGGACCTTTGGGGTCTCCACGTCAGCGCTTTCAACTTCTCTCTTCACGTCACCACGTCAGCCTCTACGTAGGGTACATATTAATTATCAGCCAAAAAATGTTTTCTAAATCCAATAAAACAATCTCTTCGTCTCTTCCGTCACAAAATCTCTGAATCTTTTTACCAATTTAATTTAATTACACAAATCAATGAGATGCAGTGTTTTATTCCCATCTATCTGAATCGTTTCGTTTTGCGGTGTTTTTATAAGATGGATCGAACAATGGCGATGATAAGAAGAAAAAAAAACAGGCCTTCTAAAAAGTTGTCCATCGAGTTGGTGGTGGGTTGCTGGGACGATGGTTGTATGAACAGTGATGTGAGCTACGTGGAACTGGGGTTCTTCGTGAGCTTCAAATCGTTTTTCAATCGGGACAAAAGGTTCAATCTTTTCATATCTTCTAGATGAAATTCTGTTCCTTTTTTTTTTTTTTTTTTCNTCCTTCCTGGCTAATTCGTCTGCTAAAAAGGATTTGATTCACTCGATTTAGACAGTAATTGTGCATGGTTCAGGTTGTTGATCGAGTTGGTGGTGGGTTGCGTGAGATGATGGTTGTATCATGTATGAACACTTATGCGGACGACATGAAAACATGTGTGGTGTGAAGATCTATTCTCTAGCTTTTAGTTTTGTGTTATATGTGACAATAATGCATATAGCACTTTTTTTAGAAACGTGAGCTCAACGGAAAAAATAAAAGATTCTAGCCATCTCTTTCTGCTTTTTAGCCTTTACTCTATGATTGATGAGGTTGAGAAGCCAACGCTTTCTCAGGTACGCTTATAATCTTCATTATAATCCCTTTATGTTTTTTGGTCAGTAAAGTTTATGTTCATTCATTGTGTCCTTAAAGATGAATCACCTTCGTGCTTTTAGCAGCAATTTGTGCTCTGTTTCTGGAAGATTGTTGCTTTCAGCTTTCAGCAACAATGTTTGATTATTAAAACATGATTTTCTCTTAACTGTGCAGAAAAATAATGGCAAGAGGAAGAACAAACCACATGTTTCTATTCCGGCAAGCAGTTTTATGGATTGAAATGTTTAATCCTCCAAGGCAAGCAACTCATCATCTCCAATTCAAGATCACTAATGTAGTAACGCAAAAAATAAAAAGAAAGACCCAGTTCGAGGTTCGAAGAAGAAACTCTGAATAATACAAGGTAAAACAACTCTAAACCTCAAACTTTCTTCAACTTTACGATGATGTTTTACATCACGTCCATGATAGTCTCATGGTGACGTATTTATTTTGTAAAACAAATATATATATAATGCCTCTTTTATGATCACGTTTTTGTCTATGCTTTCTCATATGCAGATGGATTTATGGTAGCTGTGGGAGCTGTTCTTTTCTCTTGACAAGCATAATCATAAGCTGTTTGTTGCTCTTGACGTTCAGTGAGCTGTGAGAAAGCAGCAAAAGTTTTGATGCCCTTTGACTCATAACATGTCTGAATGACCCTTCACTATCTATTGTTTCTCAGAACGACACAAGAGGATAACAGAAGATATTTGTTTTTTGCGAGGCTTTGTGACTGAATAAAATGTGGTAATTCTCATCAAATCATGGATCCCGATGTTCTGTCATTTGAGAGAGAGGCGAAGCGGGTTGCGCCGAGATGAGGATGATTGTATTACCAATCTCAAGCTGCTCCAAAGCTCTTAAGTTGCACCAGACTCAGTTATGAACCAATCCGTTTTGAAAGACCCAAGAGAATGGCCGGAAAATATCATTCTAAAGCCTGGACCAGAGTGTCTTTTGCCACCGTGGAAGGATGCAATGAGGAAAGAAGATGCAGAGTGCGGATAATTGAAGATGAGACAAAGATGTCTGGATAAATCTCGGACCTATCATTTTTCCGGCCAGAGAAAAGTCGGAGAAAGAGATAGCTCGGTTAGGATGTGTTCACGTCTGCTTACTATATCAGCTTTGACTCCTCCCCCGGCACATGTAAACGTAGACTTCTTTCTACTGTACTGTGAATCTGCATTTGACGTATGTACTCTTCTTATGTAATTTCATGGATATTCTAAATGGTCTGTTGGTAGTTTGGAAACTCCAAGGATTCCTCATATTGGGTATTTTCATAAATTAGAAGTCTGAAGTTACATTGACAGAAGACTATTGAATATTTAGATTACTAGAAACACATAAGTGAAGATTGCAAGCTACTCATCTAAACACTTAGTTTTAAATTTTGTCAGAAACAATTATTAAATTCTTGCTTTACAGCCTCTGCACATTCATTTTTGTTCATATTTAATTTACTTATAAATTTAATACTTGAGCTTTCAAAATAATAACTTTTGGCAATTTTAAAACATTCAAAAATATATTTGGCTATAAAAAATATAGTAATCAAAATATGTAATATTGAAAATAAATGTATTTGGGAAAGAGTATAGGTCAATCTACTAAATAAATGAAAAGATAAAAAAAAATTTCAAGAATTAACACATCAACAATTTAGTCTTCCCGATGTTTCTCTTTTAATATATAGAGATTATTTTTTCATGGAAACTAAAATGTCTTTTTGAAAAAGAATTTGAAAAATGTCAAAATATATTATCAAATATTTGTACTTTTGTTGATTTATACGTTTTACTAATGATATTGGAATCTTAAACTAAATATAAGAAATGATTATTAATATATTTATTATATATTATCCTATTTATTTATGAATATATTATTTGCATATATATTTTTACAAAAAAATAAGAAAGAAAGAGAACAAAATTAAAACACATAGTCCCGCGCGTAGCGCGGGGTAGCCGCTAGTAACTTTATAAGATAATAAAATTTTGAAGTCTCAATATTATTAACTTAGAAAGGTTTTACCATACTTGTTTAACTTGGAAAATGAGTGGTTTTTGAGAAATGCTGAAAATGCTCTCAAATGCCTAAAGTAACATAACTAAATGAGAAACTGGTACACACTAACCAACAACATTTCATGAGTAAAAAGTTTCACTTTTATTTCTTCAATCTCAAGTTTAATTTCTGGTAATGATTTCTTTGAGTACATCTGAAATTGATTATGGATAAACACCATTAAGCATGTAAGAGTTCTTCTGCGGTTTACTCCCTCTGTTTCAATATATAGGGTGTTTAAGGTTTTTGCACACAGATTAAGAAGTCATTTAATTTTTGTATTTTTTGAAATAAAATATATATTATCATCAATTCCAAAATATTTCAACCAATAAAAAAGTAACCTGCAGAATATAAATAATCAAAAGTAAAACAAACACATTTAATTTTGCATAGAAACTCTAAAACCCCAATTAAAATGAAACAAAAAAAAATGCTAAAAACTATTATATATTGAAACAGAGGGAGTAATAAATAAAACATTACCAAAACTGTCTTTAACAAAAAAAAAAAATCATTACCAAAAATGGGCCACGTTGGCTTAAAAATAATGTTGGGAGATATTCAGATAATATTTACTAAAACTAAGGATTCGCTTTTGTAAATTCTGGAAACTTGTCTGCACTCTTTCGTTTCTGCAGATTGCAGCATTTGGGGGAAAAAAATGGTCCGATGCTTCTTTTAGCAGCTTGTTATCAGAAACCTGAGGAAGGGTTTATTCTTCGCCATTTCTCTTCGCAGTGATCCAATTAACAACGGTTATGTGCTTGCTTCGGAGAGTTTCTCGTGGGATCGAATCCGTCGGGTAGAGATCTTGAAAACAGATCATTGATACGAAACCGATTGCGCCGTGATGGAATCTCACTCTGTCGTCGCAGAATCGGCTTCAAGTTCTGATGCAACTGCGTCTCATTCGGTACCCATTTCGTTTTACTTACTGTTTTTTTTCTCGGATGCTTAGGAGTCTACAGTGTTGTGATTGCTTGAAAATTTGAAATTCAATAATGTGGGTTTAGTTCAATATCTCGCTTCTGGAATTTGATTGTTCATGTTGCTTGCGTCTATTTTGGCTAGTGGCTGGATTTCAGTGATACATAAGAAAGTTACTCGCAAAGGAGAAATTTAATATATGAGAAGTGATGTCTTTTTTTTCTGGAAGCTAGTGAATACTAAGAAGGATGTGCTTTCTAATTCTATGATTTAGATTGATGAAGCTTCAGTCTTTTACTAGCAGCAAGCCAGCAACAGCTTGTTTTCTTTGTACTTGTAATTCTCTTTGAGGGCTTTCATGAATTAGTTTCTTTTGTTTTTTTTTGGTGATTGCAGCCCAGTGTATCTGTTCTTTTAGATGCTCTTGAGCAGTCAGCATCTACACCCAGGATTGCGAATGGTCTTGCACAGAGACTGTTACGTTTGTTACAGCTTTCACATGGAAATAAACTTTCATTTAAGGGATTAAATGGACCTTGTCGTGTGCTCAGATTGGCTTGCATTCAAGCCAGGGAAAGTAGGAAGTCCGGGTGTGCTAGCCCTTTAGTGGAAAGTACTGACAGTGGAGTTGTAGTTGATTCACCTCATAAGAAGTCTGAATCAAGTCATATAGATGATTGTTGGTTTGAATGCATGGAAACATGTATTGGGATTTTTACAGAGTTTTTCTCATCAACAAATGATGCAAAAATATATGTTTTGCAAAGCTCCGTTTGTGTTGACTGTCTTTTTGAGCTATTTTGGGAAAAAGCTGCAAGGAACAATGTGATGAAACATATTATTGATCTCATGAAGGTATTTCTTTCAAACTAGTACTTATAAGTCTTTACTAAGATTCTATTGATCTTTTAGCTTGTCATGGAGCATTAAAAGGAGGTTTATCCAAATTTTCAGATCAAGCCACTGTCTGAGGAAGATAAAAGAGCAAAAATACAAGTGTGTTCCAAATATCTAGAGACTTTCACTCAAGTGAAGGAAAGAGAAAATGATTTTGTTGACTTATCTGTTGATCTATTGGCGGGTATGAGGGATTTGATCAAGACTGACCCGAGGGTATGTATTTTCTCTTCGGCATCATCTACTCCTGCTGTAGCTCCTTATCTTTCTTTGTTGTTTCCTCTAATTTTTTCTCTTCTACTGTTTCGTCCCTTCAGTATTACCAAGCCCTATTCCGTGAGGGGGAGTGTTTCTTACACATTGTGTCTCTCTTAAATGGTAATCTCGATGAAGCAAATGGAGAGAAGTTGGTTTTAAATGTCCTTCAGACTCTAACTTCCTTGCTTGCAAATAATGATGCCTCAAAGGTGATTCTTTTTTTTCTTTTGCACTTCACTATAGTTGGGGTCACTTGAAAATGGCTTGTTCACTTATCACCTTGGGATGAAAAAACATGGGGTTGATGGAAGTATTAGATTTCCCTAGCATATTTAGCGACACAAAAATAAAATTATTCTTTTAAAGTTACTCCTTACCATGTTAGCAAAATACAACGTCGAACCTCTATTCATTAGCCATGTAGATAAGGCTTTCTTTGGATGACATGTGAACATTACTTAACTTGATTCGTGACTGAAGCGATCTCAAATCGTCAGATAGTAGAACAAAAGACATATGGTTATTCTATTGTTTAAAAAGACTTTCTGAGTTAAGTTGGACCTAAAGGTCTCTTGCTAGGACAATTTTTTTTTTTTCCGCCACTGCTTACTTTTGTGCACTTCAGTTTGCATTTAAAGGCCTCGCTGGCAAGGGTTATCAGACACTGCAAAGCTTATTGTTGGATTTCTTCCAATGGCAACCTACCCAAAGGCTCCTAGATGCACTACTTGATATGCTTGTTGATGGCAAATTTGATGATAAAGGCAGTGCTCTTATAAAGGTGATGTGGTTTTCGTACTTTATCAGTTAATGATCTCTCTTTTCCTTTTTTTTTTTTTAATTTAAATTTTATACTCAGTTAATAGTGGCTAACTCTACTATTGTCCTGTTTCCATGTTTAATTTGTCTTTTGCTACTCAGAATGAAGATGTTATCATACTTTACTTAAATGTACTTCAGAAGGTTGGTGCAATTCTTGTTACTTGGATTTGCCTTTTCCAATATTTTGTTTTCGGTTGTATCCTTACTGTGGAAATGTATGAATTTGCAGAGCAGCGAGTCTTTGCAGTGTTATGGGCTAAATTTGTTTCAGCAACTCCTTAGGGATTCCATATCAAATCGTGCTTCATGTGTTCGGGCAGGAATGCTTAACCTTCTTCTCGATTGGTTTTCTCTGGAAGATAATGATAATGTTATCATGAAAATAACACAGCTAACTCGAACAATTGGTGGCCACAGTATTTCTGGGAAGGATATACGTAAGATCTTTGCTCTTCTTCGGAGTGAAAGAGTGGGTAATCAACAGAGATTTCGCTCACTGTTATTGGCTTGTTTGTTGTCAATGCTGAATGAGAAAGGACCAACAGGCTTTTTTGACATGAATGGGGTTGATTCTGTAAGTCTCTGTCCCAATTGAGAAAGTTTCCATTGCGTACTATCTGCGTGTTCATGCTACTCCTACTTGTTAAAATAAAGTTTTAGTTCATCAATTGCTATAAGCTTGGATGAAGTCAGTTTCCAGTGTTTCATTTATGCAACTGTATTTGAACATGCCGCAAATTTAATTGGTAAAAGTTTAGACATCTTGGGCGCTTTGTTGAGGTGGAAAGCTTTTGAATTTTTGAAACCAAGAAACGGTGGTACTCTGTCGGAGATAGTGATGCTTAAGTGTTACACTTTTGTTGGTGAGTAGACAAACTCTGACATTTTCTTGATTCTTACTTCTTACCTCTTTTGTATAATTTTTCAATCGCAGGGCATTGTAATCAGAACACCTGTTCAGTGGCCTGTGAATAAGGGGTTTTCCTTTTGCTGTTGGCTTAGGGTAGAAAGCTTTCATGGAGATAGGAAAATGGGTATCTTCAGTTTTATGTCAAAAAATGGGAAGGGCTGCTTTGCTGCTATTGGGAACGATGGATTGTCGTATGTTGTAAGACAACTAACATGACTTTTCTGATTTTTTTTTTCTTTTCATTCTTTCGAATTTCTTACACCTTCCCCTAATACAATTTTCTTCCTTTTTGCAGTCACTAAATCTGAAACGGCAATGTGTAAATGTGCATGCTAATTTGGTCAGTAAAAAATGGCATTTTATTTGTGTTTCTCATAGTATTGGAAGAGCGTTCTGGGGTGGTAGTCTCCTGAGGTGTTATGTTGATGGGGAGCTTGTGTCGTCTGAAAGATGCAGGTGATTCTTGGTACTAATATGATCAAGGGCTTCTTGTAATATCCTTATAATGATTGACAAATCAAATTGGTGCTTTATTTTTTCTGTTTGTACATTACTTGATCTTGTTATATTTGTTTCAGCTATCCAAAAGTTACTGATGTACTTTCCAGCTGCTTCATTGGTACAAGTATCACGTTGCCACATATCCAAGATAACGAAGGCCTGGAATCCATCCGAGATGTGTACCCATTTTTTGGCCAGATCGGTCCCATTTACTTGTTTAATGATTCCTTATCTACGGAGCAAGTTCAGGCCATTTACTCACTAGGACCAAGCTATATGTATGCATTCTTGGAGAATGAGATGACTGGTCCCTTTTCTGATAATGCATTTCCTAGTGGTATTCTTGATGGAAAAGATGGGCTTGCTTCTAAGGTTTCCTTTGGACTTAATGCACAGGTCATACACCCTTCAAAGCACCTCTTAGCTATCAATTTATGCCATCTTCACTAAGATCTTTTTTCTTTCCAATATAACCAAAGAAAACTTTCTTTTTATACTTTTAGGCAAGCGATGGTAGGAGATTGTTTAATGTGTCGCGGGTGTCAGATCATCTACAGGATAGGATCGCATTTGAGGCTGGTATTATGGTTGGTACTCAGCTATGCTCGCGGCGCTTGCTCCAGCAGATAATTTACTGTGTTGGAGGGATATCTGTTTTCTTTCCTTTGATTACACAATCTGATAGATGCGAAAGTGAAGCACTTAAAGAGGAAACATCAGCTATGCCTGCCGCAAAAGAGCGTATGACAGCAGAAGTTATTGAACTTATTGCTTCTGTCTTGGATGAAAATCCAGGAAATCAGCAACAGATGCATCTTCTCTCTGGATTCCCCATACTAGGATTTTTGTTACAGTCTATTCAACCGAAGCAACTCAATCTAGAGACACTTGCATCCTTGAAACACTTATTCAGTGTTATTTCAAGCTCTGGTACGTATTGTGAATACCTTGTTTTGATTTTGTGCAGCTAGTTTGGATCACTTCTGGTACCATATTGTGTGTATATTGCGGTTGTTTTTTACATGAAGTGAAAATATTATTTTGATTGTGGCTTGTTATGGAACTTTTTTTTTTTGAATTTTAAATGTTCGAAATTTTTCATATACAGTTTTCCGCAGCTAGTACATTTAGTCAGATTCTTGCTTTTATTCGTTTGCTTCAGTATTAAATGTCTTTACAGACACGCACTGGTCTATTTTAAACTTCTCTGAGTTCTTTTTTCTCTATCCAGGGTTTGCTGAGCAGCTTGTGGAGGATGCTATATCTAACATTTTCCTTAATCCTCACATTTGGCTCCATGTGGCGTATAATGTGCAGCGTGAACTTTACATGTTTCTCATCCAACAGCTAGATAATGATCCACGACTTCTGGGAAGCCTTTGTCGACTCCCAAGAGTTATTGACATAGTATGGAACTTTTACTGGGAATCTGAAAGATACCGTCCTGCTAAAGGAAGCAAGCCTCTTATGCATCCAGCAAGAACTATTGAAGAAAGACCAAGTAAAGACGAAATTCATAAAATTCGTCTCCTTTTGCTGAGCCTAGGTGAAATGAGTCTGAGGCATGTCATCCACTGTAAAAATACACTTTTTAGGCCTCCATATTATTATACCCCTGTTTCTGCAGCTTAAAATACGTGATAGGATAATATTCTGATACTTGTACGCAAGTCCTCGTTTTCAGTTTTATTCAACATTTTCCTCCGTTTTTCAGGCAGAATATTACATCAGGGGACGTAAAAGCTTTGGCATCATTTTTTGAGACATGCCAGGATGTAGCATGCATCGAAGATGTTCTGCATATGGTTATCCGTGTCATTTCTCAGACATCGGTCCTTGCTTTATTTCTTGAACAAGTCAATATTATCGGTGGATGTCACATTTTTGTCAATCTTCTTCAGAGGCAAGTTTTTGTGTTCTTACCAGCTTTCACATGTTATGCATTTGGGTTAGTACGTGTAGTGATTGCAAGTATACATGAATCTTGCAAATCTGGGTGCCTCTGCCGTTTTTTGCAAAGCCATCATTGTTTTCCTGTTACCAAAATTGAGAAGGGGGTTTGTTGTATATCATTGGACTAGTTTAGTTGAAATATATAATATACCTGCAGCAATAGATGATCCTCTGTTATGTATGTTGAAATGATTGTAAAACTGAGAAGTACCCGACTTATTTGATAGAGTAAATGCTCAAACGTCATCTGTTCATGTTTTCTTTTGTTTTTATACAAGTTAATTACTTGCTAACCGTCATACTATTGCTGAATATGGTTGCTCCTGAACTAAAGTGTAGACTACTCGCTCTACGCCCTAAATCCCTATGTAACAAAAATCTTCGTCATTTGGTCCACATTTCGGGGTGTTGTGTTCCTGCTGGAATCCTGGATAAGATAATTTTTTTCTGTGTGCAGTTATTGCATCTATATTTTTCTTGTTAAAGAAACATGTTGCATTGAGTTGACAGTTGCATAGAAAAACCAGTGGACCTTTGTAGCTAAAGCAATGTTTGTCCATGGTCTGTGGTAAACATATTTAATAGTTTTTGGCATTAGACTAGATCTGCGAGAACGTTTTCCTTTATTTTAGGTGGCATACACAATCTTGCTCACATATCTGCACGTTGGGGTTTCGCAGGGATTATGAGCCTATAAGGTTGCTCGGGTTGCAGTTCCTTGGAAGGCTTCTTTATGATGTACCTTCAGAGAAAAAAGGACCTAGGTTTTTCAATCTTGCTGTTGGAAGAGCAAAATCCCTGTCACAAGGGCATAAGAAAATTAGTGGTAGAGCCCCACCAATTTTTTTTGCCATGTCTGATAGATTGTTCCAATATCCTCAGACAGACAATTTGCGTGCAACTTTGTTCGATGTTCTTCTTGGTGGCGCCAGCCCCAAACAGGTATCAGCCCAAGAGTGCTAATTTTTATCAAAAGTTTGTTTTCTACTTCTCAACTTTCCAAAAATATGGTTCGAAGGTCATTTAGAGTTTTTTTTTTCCTTGTAGGTTTTACAGCAATACAACCAGGTTGATAAGCAGAGAAACAAAGCAAGCAACTCTCACTTTGTTCTTCCACAAATTTTTGTTTTTATCTTTACTTTCCTCTCCGGCTGCAAGGATGGATCAGCACGAATTAAAATAATTAGTGACATACTGGATCTTCTTGATTCAAATCCTATGAATGTTGAAGCTTTGATGGTATAGACACCTATGATAGACAATTTCAGATATGCAGTGCAAGTGTCAAAATGGCAATTAAAAATGAAACGTGATGTGTAGGAATTTGGATGGAGTGCATGGTTATCAGCGTCAGTGAAACTTGATGTGATAAAGGACTACAGATCTGAGTTGCTTAATCATGATGACGTGGCATTAAATGAGCAACATTTTGTCAGAGGACTCTTTTGTGTTGTTCTCTGCCACTATATCTTATCTGTGAAGGGAGGTTGGCAGCAGCTGGAGGAAACTGTGAATTTCATACTCTTGCAGAGTGAGGATGTAAGTTATTCAAACCGATTTTCTTTGGTATACCTTAGAGCAAATTTGTTGTTGTTCTGTGCTTATTCTATTTCATCACAGAAGGATGCCCCATACCGGTCTTTTCTCCGTGATCTATATGAGGACTTGATTCAGCGGTTGGTGGAACTCTCATCTGAAGATAATATCTTCCTTTTACACCCATGTCGCGACAATGTGCTGTATCTCTTGCGGCTCGTCGATGAGATGCTTGTCCGTGAATTTGGCAGTAGGCTCCTGGTATGACATACATACTTTTGGTTTTCATGCTTATCATGCAGTTTATGGTTGAACTAAATCGTACTATATTCTTGTTGACACACTGCAAAATCTTGTGGGACTCATTTCTCATCCTACTTGTTGCTTGAGATTTATGGAGTTTCGGTTGCACCTTTATGGGTTCGTCTTTTCAGCATTTTCCAGGATTGTTAAACCAGAATGATAATAAGATATTAAGATATTTTGATGCATATTAGATTATCCAAGAGTAACTTCTCTTCCCATTCATTCATTAACTGTACTCGTTATTGTCCGAAAGGGTGGTGAAGGTATCTAGTTAAATTATTCAGTGAAACATATTGGATTAACTAAAGCTCACTTAACTCTCTTTAAACTCAAAAAAATTCATTGTAGTTAAGGCCAAATCAAGCTAACAAGTTGTTTGATCCAGTTTCCTGTTTCCAATAAAAGTGTATATGTGCTTTTACTTTATATATAGGAACTATAATGTCACATGTATTCCTTGCAGTTTCCAGCAAATAGTACTGATTTTTCAGAGGATTTAGTACAACTTGAAAACCGTGAGGACCACAGTTCGGGTTTAGACGAGAGTTTCCAACGATTGTTGACGGAAGAAACCTCTAGGTATGTTCTTTCTGGATTTCATTCTACTGGCATCTTTAGTTTGGTGAATTTACAGTTCTGTTAAATGAAATATATGGAGTTGATAAACTGTATAAAACTGTAACAAGATATGCAATTATCTCCTATGTAGTAGATAACTTTGTACCCACTAAAACCAATTATAGGATACATGTCTTGGTAGCACGGATACATGTATATGTAGCACAACGTATGGCCCATGGTTTTGTTGTAGAGAAACATAACTGGCCTCCCAATCAATACAATGACATTTGAGATTGGGTAAATCAGGCTAGTGTTTATTATGTAAAAGAAAGCCTATAATTTGGTTGTATTTTTTTTTTTTTTTTTTTTCAGTTTTGTAAATATGTTTTTCGTCTTATGTGAAGCTGCTATAACAAATTTATTGTTTAAAAGAGAAAGCTTTTCAGTGACTGATCCATAATATCTGCTGCTTGATTATCTTGCTTGCTAGTTTTGGTGATGATGTTATTTTCATATTTTCCAGAAACACAGAAAGTCGGCAGTCTTGCACCACAGTAATTGCACTTACGACCAATGAAAGATGGTGGAACTTGTATGACAATTTGTGGAGAATAATATGCGACATAAATGGAAGGGGTCCTGCGAAGATGTCTCCCAAATCTTCAGCTGCTGGGCCCTCTATTGGCCAGAGAGCAAGAGGATTAGTAGAATCATTGAATGTTCCAGCTGCTGAAATGGCCGCTGTTGTTGTGTCAGGAGGAATTGGCAGTGCATTGAGTGGAAAAATTAACAAAAACGTTGATAAAGCTATGCTCCTAAGGGGGGAGAAATGCCCGCGAATCGTGTTTAGGCTTGTCACCCTTTATCTGTGCATGTCTTCGCTGGAAAAAGCCACTAGATGTGTACAGCAGGTGACATCACTCTTGCCTTCCTTTTTAGCTGCTGAGGATGAACAAAGCAAAAGCAGATTGCATCTCTTTATTGGGTGTTTGCTTTATGTAAGATCCCAGTATGGAATGTTAGATGATGGTGCTCGTTTTCATATAATCTCGCACCTGATACGTGAAACTGTAAGTTGCGGGAAGTCCATCTTGGCCACCAGTGGTATGAGTAAGGATGACAGCTCTGATTCTGGTGGAATCTTCAAAGAAATGGGATCTATCCAGAATCTTATCCAGAAAGACCGTGTGCTTGCTGCGGTCACTGATGAAACCACATACATGAAAACATTGGTATCTGACCGTACTCGTCAAGTGCAAGCCCTTGGTGAAAGGACTAATGAAACATTATCTTTAGAATGCAACAGCAAGAAAGCTTTTGATGATGAGCTGCAAAGCGTTTTAAAAGCTGTTCTTACATGGGACGAAAATAGACGACTTGCAGTGCAATTAAGTCATGAAGAGCAACAGCAAAATGTTACTGAGAAATGGATTCACATGCTGCGATCTTTGATGGATGAGAGAGGTCCTTGGTCTGCAACTCCTTTTCCTAATAATATCTTAAATCACTGGAAACTCGACAGGACAGAAGATTCTTGGAGGCGTAGACCAAAGTTGAGACGTAATTATCATTTTGACGAAAGGCTGTGTCATCCACCTTCTACTTCCACTACCGCTGAAAATGAGACTTCAAACGTTATCAATGAAAGCAAGTCCGGTGTGATACATTTACCTGAACAGATGAAGAGATTTTTACTAAAAGGCATTCGCAGGATAACCGATGAAGGTGGCTCAGAATCCGGTGAGAATGAGAGTAGTCAAAGTGACCAAAGTTTCATGGATACTTCTCCAGATATCCAGTTCTCCGAGCTTGTGAGAAGCAGCGGTGATATCAAGGATGTTGTACAAGATAAAGTAGATGCCTCTTCCCTAGAAGTTGATACCAGCGAGGTACATATTTAGATTTTTGAAGGAGTAGACGGTATAGTTCTTACATATAACCTGATTTTCGTTTGATTTCTCAGGTCTTGACATCAGTTCCTTGTGTTCTTATAACTCCGAAGAGGAAACTGGCTGGTTGGTTGTCAGTTTTAAAAAACGTTTTGCATTTTTCTGGGGAGTTTTTGGTGGAAGGAACTGGTGGATCATCTGTCTTCAAGAACTTTAGCACTCCAAAGGGTAGTGATGTAACAAAGCCAGACAATAAACAGAACAATGTTAAATGGTCTTCACCTCATGAGAGTGAGACATTCTTAGATTTGGAATCAGAAAGAAATAATCAGAAACCCGTAATAAAGGTCAAACGCCACAGAAGATGGAAAATAGGGAAGGTAAATAAACATCAAACTAATTTTGTATTTCATGCATCAATGTCAGTGTCTTTGATAATGTTCCATTGGATGTGCTGTTGATAGGTGAAAGGTGTTCACTGGACGCGATATTTGCTGCAGTACACAGCTCTAGAGATTTTCTTCCAGGAATCTGTGCCCCCAGTCTTTCTAAATTTTGCATCGCTAAAGAATGCGAAGGAGGTCGGGATGTTAATAGTTTCTACGAGGAATGAATTCCTGTTTCCAAAGAATGTTGGTAGGGACAGGACTGCAGTGATTTCGTTTGTTGACAGACGTGTAGCTATAGAGATGGCAGAAACAGCCAGAGACAGATGGAGAAGAAGAGAGATTACAAACTTTGAATACTTGATGATTCTCAACACCCTTTCAGGCAGATCTTATAATGATTTAACTCAGTATCCTGTTTTCCCTTGGGTGGTGGCTGACTACTCATCTGAGACTCTTGATTTTAGCAAAGCATCCACCTTTCGTGATCTTTCTAAACCGGTTGGAGCTTTAGATTCAAGAAGGTTTGAGGTTAGTGTAACGCAGTGTCAAGTATTTAGTTATTGAATATAGTGGCATACTGGCATGAATGTATTAAAATATAGTTTACTCTTGTCACAGATTTTTGAGGACAGATACCACAGCTTCTCTGATCCTGATATACCTAGGTATATTGCAGGCATAATTTCTGTAGTGAAGAGCTGTTTTCTCCTTGCACCTCAGTAATTTTTGTTTATGACCTTGATGCAGTTTCTATTACGGTTCCCATTATTCAAGTATGGGAAGTGTGTTGTATTACCTTTTGAGGTTAGAGCCGTTTACATCTCTTCATCGTAGCCTGCAGGTATTTGTTTCCAACTTTAACCAATAGCAGATTTCTAGAGTATATAATGAAAAATGGTGAATGCAGACAGGCATATCATTTAATAGTATTTTTTTCTGTGGCCAGGGTGGTAAATTTGATCACGCAGATCGTCTTTTTCAAAGTATTGAGGGGACCTATCGGAATTGCCTGTCCAATACAAGCGATGTAAAAGAATTGATCCCTGAGTTCTTCTACATGCCTGAATTTCTGGTGAATTCTAACTCTTACCATCTTGGAGTGAAACAAGATGGTGAACCTCTTGGAGATATTTGTCTACCTCCATGGGCTAAGGTATGCTTCTCACACATGATTTACAGGGTAATTTCTAGTTAGGCGCTGAATTAGTTTTTGGAGGTTGGTGAGAGAACTGGATATGTTACGACATATATTGTGATATGGAAAACATGTTCATGAGGTGTGTTTGGTCCATTTATCAAGAAGTCCACCTATATGATTATATGGAGATTAGCGATTGCAGTAAAAAACTAAAGTTCAAATTTTCTTTTGGTGGTGTTTTGGCGCTAAGGAATTGCAGTGACGGGTTTGATTTTTAGACAACCTCAATGTACCTCCATTCTTGCATTCTTCCGTTGCGTAATCTCCATGAGAACTTAGTTACGAGTATATGTGCAGGGTTCTCCAGAGATGTTCATTGCTCGTAATAGAGAAGCCCTAGAGAGCGAGTATGTTAGCTCACATCTCCATGATTGGATTGATTTGATATTTGGACACAAACAGCGTGGCAAACCAGCTGTGGAGGTACTCTTGAGAAATTTTTGAAAACTACCTTTATTTCCTCAGCTACTGGTGTTACTTCATATTTCATAAGCTTGTCTTTTTTTAGCCTCCAATTGTTTCTTGTTTAAAAGAAATTAAACTTGAACTGCAGGCAGCAAATATCTTTTACTACCTTACATATGAAGGTGCTGTTGACATAGAAAATATGGAAGATGAACTGCAAATATCAGCAATTGAAGATCAGATCGCTAATTTTGGTCAAACTCCAATCCAAATCTTCCGGAAAAAACATCCAAGAAGAGGGCCGCCTATTCCAATTGCACATCCGTTGTACTTTGCGCCTGCTTCCATTAATCTGACTTCTATTTTTCCCGCTACAACTAATCCCCCATCAGCCGTTCTTTATGTTGGTATAGTAGATTCAAATATAGTTCTCGTTAACCAGGGTCTCACTTTGTCCGTCAAGATTTGGTTGACAACTCAATTACATTCTGGCGGAAATTTTACATTTTCCAGCTCTCAGGTATGTCCGTTATCATCTTTTCGATTCGATGTTATGTTATACAACTTCAGTTGAGGCCTCTCTTCTTGCAGGATCCATTCTTCGGAGTTGGTTCTGATGTTCTCTCTCCCCGTAATATTGGGAGTCCCTTAGCAGACAATGTTGAACTTGGATCACAGTGCTTTGCCGCAATCCAAACACCACTTGAAAACTTTCTGGTTTCATGTGGGAACTGGGAGAATAGTTTCCATGTCATTTCCTTGACTGATGGACGGGTAGTCCAGAGCATCCGGCATCATAAAGATGTCGTAAGCTGTGTTGCAGGTATGCTCTAAGATGCTATTGCTTACTTGGAGATGATAATGTTGATGTCCTTCTACTGTATGATGCTTGCAGAGAATCTAGTCTAGAATAGGTTTTCGTTAATGTTGGAGATTATATTATAATCTGAATATATGGTTGATGCCGCAGTGACTGCTGATTCGAGTATCCTTGCAACTGGTAGCTACGATACAACTGTGATGGTGTGGGACATTCTCCGCATGAAAACACCTGACAAGAGGGTTAGAAATGCGCACGCAGAACCACTGCGGAAAGATATCGTCCTCGCGGACGCTCCTTCTCATATTCTCTGTGGCCATGATGATATAATAACCTGCTTATACGTCAGCACTGATCTTGACATAGTCATCAGTGGATCCAAAGATGGAACCTGCATATTCCACACGTTGCGGGAAGGAAGATACATAAGATCTTTGAAACATCCTTCCGGCAGTGCGGTGTCGAAGCTAGCTGCATCGCACCATGGACGGATTGTTCTGTACGGTGATGATGATCTTAGTCTGCACCTCTACTCCATTAACGGAAAGCATCTAGCCAGCTCAGAGTCAAACGGACGCATCAACTGTCTTGAGCTTAGTAAGTGCGGAGAGTTCTTGGTCAGTGCCGGTGACCAAGGACAAATCGTTGTGCGGTCTATGAACACTCTTGAAGTAGTAAGAAGGTATAACGGAGCGGCCGGGAAAATAATAACCTCCCTGACTGTAACTCAGGAAGAATGTTTCTTAGCAGGGACAAAAGATGGAGCACTTCTTGTTTATTCGATCGAGAATCCTCAGCATCGAAAAACGAGCCCGATCTGGAGCATAAAATCATGAACCGGGGATTTTTATTGCACGTCCATACCATCTTCTGTATGTAAATTTGTGTCCCATTGGTGTGTACTCGATTTGTTGGCTAATAGAGGGGACGTTGCACACTTATTTTCACTGCCTTGTAAATGTGCAGATATATCTCATCTTAACAGTTTAAGATGCATAGACAACAGAGAGGTGTTGAGTTGATGTAACAGTTACCATTTGGTGCGTTTAAAGTGGTAATATGATTTTGTATACCATAGATTATGTTCTATGAAGTAACAGTAACATATTCCAGTTCAAAAGAAGCTTGAGTGACCACCACCTTTAACAAACTATTTCAGAAGCTTTACAGTAACGAAACGCATTAACTTTATGTCTATATCAAACAGATGGACTTATAGTCTAAACCTCCAAAGTACCACCATTCTTATGCTCACTTCTTTTCCAAAGCACTTTTGTATATCTATATATGCTTGTTCAGAATCAAAGCCCTGCTGCAATTCAAGTAGGTACTTTGTATGATCATAACAATTCTTTCAACCTCCATTAGAACAAATATCGTTCAGCTAACTTCCTTTCCACAGCAAATTTTGTATCTCTCTGCGTCTTGACAATCTTCTCCCTTTTCACAGCCTGAAATTCCAGTAGGTGGGAATTGAGAAAACACTTATCACATGAGAAAAACACAAACAAACATATATGCAGTCCAAGGAGCTTACGTTTTCAAAAAATACAATCTCAGGTCGCATATTCAGTCTCATAAAAGTCCTGAGAACACTAACCCAGTCTCCAATAACCTGGAAAAGCAACATACATACATTCAGTCACAGATTGAGTAACTTGCTTGTATTGCAAGAAAGGTCTTGTTTTGTTACCTCTTGCTCATTACCAAAATATCTGACCCAAGTTCTGTTTTCCAGAGCTACGCAACTGTATTGATCTCCATGCGAACAAACCTGAATACTAAACATTAGAGTTGTTTCTGGTAACATAATCTTCAACTTGAACGAATTAGATACTTACCATTGACACAAGATAGTATTTGGTGTCTTGACAATAACCTTCGTATTGGTATATCTTTCTAATATCTATTTCAGTCGCCAAAACAGAAACTGTTTCGTATATCTCTTCTTCAGTTTCATTCTTCTCCCACCCAAGAGCTAAACAACACCAACAAAAACGCTCAAAAACCATTATGCTGTTTCCATCTCTAATAACCAATTAAAAGCTTATCATATATCTCTTACCAATTGTGAAAACAGAAGGAAGTTTCTTTATCAGACGTTGAACATGGCTTAATTTCCCACATCCTTCCATGTTGCAAGGCCTCTTTAAGCTTTTCATGATGACCTGAAGGAGATCCTCAAACGAAAAATGCTCGAATGCAGACTGTGATAGTAATAAAAACCCAAAAAGCCTTCAGTTTCCATGGTTTCTTGTTTGATAAGTTGAGAAAAAAAAAAAAAGATGACTTGCCTGTGTATTTCTGAGTGAATTAGCAGTGATGATTATACCATAACAAGGCTCATTCGTATATTCTGTATCCATTCTGCATCTGACGCAATCCATTTTCACCGTTTCGTTGATTACAAAGTCGTGATTCCAGTGAGGGAGATTATCCAAGACGGTTACTAAAATCTCAGAAACGCCATTTTCTTTCTCCCTGAGACTTAGCTTGCTGAGAAAGTAATCACGATCTTCGCTTATAAGGTATCCTGTGAGTCTCTCATGCGTTTCTTGACAAATGATTATTTTGACATCGCTTACGAAAACTCGAATCTTCCTCAGAGACTGCACACAAATCACGTTCTTGAAAAGTTAAAGATCGAGAAAAGAAAAAGAAAAAAATAGTGCAAGATCACATTCTTGATTTGCAAGTACCTTGAGTATTGTGTCAAGAGCGTTCGGTTTCTCATTAGCTTCCTGTGTGTTCATCGTTACTGAGAGATCTCTGAACAAATAGATGACGAATGTTTCAGAGAAAATCTACGGAGAAGCATAGATAAAAAAACTCTCGGAGGAGATTTGATTTGACTACTCTTACCGGATCTAAATTATGGTGACTTTCTTCAATTCTTGAACATTTGATGATGACGACTCCGTCCAAGCAAAAGCCTTCTTTGTCTTCAAAAAATGGCGCTTTCCTTTTCTGATTCTTAAGATTTTCTCGAGAAAATGAAAACGAGAGAGAGAAGACGAAAAGGAAAACGGTTTCTAGAGAGAGTCTCAGAGTCGGTTAGTTTGTCCACGTGAGAGTCACGTGATATTGTATGTTAAGACTTAAGAAGAGCGCGACAATTTGAAACGCAGAGTTTTTGTATTTTTTCGTCAAAATACAACAAAATCGTACATAACCGAGATCTTAAAGAAGATGCATTTGAGCCTAGCCCTTGGATCTTCCTCCATGTGATATTCCACCAAGTAACTTTACTCCAACATAACCGAGACCGGTTAGTTCACAATCAAATACCAGTGTTTGCAGAGCTCGTACTAGCTTGATCATTATTCAGAGCAAAATAAAATAAAAATAAAGTTCTTGTGTTTGTTTTCCCAAACTCTGATTCAAAATTGTAGTAATGATGACACATACTCATTAAGTATAGTGACACCTAGTTTAAAAAGAATCAAACCTCGTGCAGCCGCCATACCATAGAGATGAGTCAAAATTTGGATCTCATGGATCCTGGCGTGTGTCTGTTGAACCAAGGGATGAGTCCATATTGTAGCACTTCGGTGTGTTCCTACACGTATATATATATAGTGTACCATAATCAGATTCAAAAGTCCTGAGTCTTTATCCACGAAAGAAAAATCTCCATTGATATAAGCATCTGCAAGTCCTAAATCCGCATGTGTCATAACCTGAGGGAAGAAAATCAAGAATCAAGAATCAAGAATTAGGTTCTTGAGCTATGGAAAGGTTATTTTAAATTTTTTTATTGTACCTTCCAGTAAAACTGAGGACTGAATCTTGAGGATATATTTCAACGGACAAGTAGAATCTTTTCCTCCGAATGTGAACATTGTTCCTCCTTCTTCTAGTAATCTGTTAAGTTCATAGCGGTAAGTAGTGATTTAACCGTGACCTAACATACTATATATTATCTAATTGGGAGGAGATAGTGTGAGCCTCACGTTACACAACCGGTTGATATGAACTGTCCCATGAATCTAGTAACAAAAAGCCGAGCTCCTGTTTCGGTTAGAGAAGGGACCATATGTCGCGGATTGTTCAGAAGAGCGGCTTCTTTCCCTAACAAACCTCGTGCAGCCGCCATACCAGCCTGAAGAAGACATTAACAAAACTTGTGAGATATTACAAAATGCAAGGTGTATAGTAAAAGTGAGTGCCTTCAGTTATATAGAATTTGATCATTACCATTAGTCCATCTTCATGGAAACCATAACCTGAAAGGGAATTTCATCTAAGGATTAAAACCCTGGAAACAGAGAATTATTTGATTTAAGGTTTTCAAAATCTAGTGTTTACCATGATATGCACCACAGAACCATATGTTACGTTTGCCCTGAATCTTGTGAAGATCCTGTGAAGCTGTCCAAGCTGCAACAGAAGGCACAGGGTGACCAGTGGTCCATTTGGGCATTGTCTTCTTTGGGGTCTCGCCAGGGTTAAGTGTTACGAAGAATGGTTCACGTTCCTCTCCAAGGTTCTACACCAATACACATCAATATCCCATCAAGATTTAGATTAAAGCTAACAAATCAGATGTTAGAAAAGAGTGTAGAATGTTTCTTATACCTGAAGTATATTGAGCCAGTATGTTACACATACTTTCTTTTCTGTACTTCCTAGGAAATTCCATGCGCTCCAAGCTGCTCGGCTTTGTGGCATTAAACTTATGTCGCGATGGAGATATATATCGTTGCAATCCAAGGACGAAATGTTAATGGATCGCTTAACTTGTGAGATCAAAGGGAACAACTAATGGAGGTGTCAGTTTACAAACCTGTAAACATATCGGAAAGCACCAAGAACCCTAGTTTCATCAAATGTGACTTGTTCGCCAAGCAATCTTAGAGCATCTGGAGCGTGCATAGCCAAAATGCACCTATCGAATACTTCTTCGGATCCATCTCCACTTGTTACAGTCGCATCACCACTATCAGATGTCAAAACAGATTTTACGTCGCAGCTTGTTTTGATCCTGCATCCTAATCGCTCCAATTCTGCCCTAACCTGATCCGTATGTAACACGTTAGGCTCAAATGCATATAAACCTTACAAAGCACAAGCATATTTACACATCTTTGGTGTAGTTTAGAACCTTTGCGACATAAGTCTGAGAACGTCCTGCAACAGTTAACCACTGTGGCCTCCCAATGATCTGAAAACAGCCAAATTAAGCTAAGAAACACTGATAAATTTGAATAAAAAGGAGAAACATGAGAGGTGATTAATGAACCTGAAGAAGGTGGTGGTTGCAGCAAAACGAAAGAACAGAGTAAGCAGAGAAGCTTAAGACACCATCTGATGGACATGACCATATCGAACCACATATCGGGACCTACTCCACAGACATATATAACGAGAGGTTACTTCTCCTCCAAGAAAACTTCAAACAACATTTTTGACTGATCAATTACAGAAAAGGCCTCACCAAGTAAGCGTTCTGAAACAACTCAGAGTATCCACGGGAATTGAGAAACTCTCCTAACGTTTCGCTTCGACTAATATCGGGGTTAGCTTCGAGCTCTTCGATGTATCTTAAAACGTCTTCTTTAAATTTAACAATCTCTCTGATCATCTGCCAAAAATACGGATTCAAAACGTTCTTTTTTTGAGCAAATAAACCAGAGACGCCTTTCCGGCTTCCCCATTCACAACCTTTGCCATTGTCAAGGCTCACTGCAAAAGACATGTCTGAAACCTCCATCTCTACTCCAAGATTCTCGAAGAAGTCCATCATGTTTGGATATGTAACCTATCAACATATTTAATGTATGAAGATATATATGATCAATGACCAATAGCTAGCTAGGAGGTGGGAACAAAACACACAACCTAAAATATGAATTTTGAAAGATGTTCTTATACTTTGAGACTAATTTTGTGCAAACAAACAATCTGACACTTCATATACGTATTTGTGTACCTTACTAATTAATGTGAGAGTTCTTTTTTTTTTTTTGATTTAGCTATAAATTAAACAAAATAGTCAACTTAAACACACAATACTACAGATGAACTATATATATATTTTTTAATAGCTATCCAAATAAGTGTATTTTTGGACGTGAAACTGCTGACAGTAGATAAAGTTATATTTCGAAGTTTGAATGGTCAGAAGCTGATAATGAGTTTTGTTCTACCATTTTCATGTCAGATAGAAAAATCGTACAAGAACGAGAAAAAACATCTTAGCAATAGAAAATTCATAGTTGGTCTTTATTTGAATACCATGTAGATCGGATCGTACATTAATTTCTTTAAAATATAGGTTTGACTTAATTACAGTAATATAGTGCTAAGAGCGTTAAAATATAAAATTTCAATTGCTACATTTGGACAGTTACATTAGTATAAATTAACAAGAGCATCTTTTTTTTAAGAAAGGGTTCGGGCCTAAGGCCTTAATCCCTCTCCTGGCCCGGGACCAGCCTTTGCTAATACCTTATGATATAGCGTAAAGCATCCCTCCCAAAGGGGGTTTGAACCCAGGGTGCAAAGAAACCAACTCCTTGCACTAACCACTAACACCTTTGGTTAATAAGAGCATCTCCAACATTGAGTATATCTCGTGAATAGTTTAGAGTAAGCAGAGAAGCTTAATATCTCCAACATAACCACTAGGCCACCACACCTTTGGTTAATAAGAGCATCTCAACATTGAGTATATCTCATGAATAGTTTAGAGTAAGCAGAGAAGCTTAATATCTCCAACATAATTAAGCTCACTTTAACAAAAAAAAAAAAAAGATATTAAGCTTTATATCCAAACGTTTAGCAAACACAATAGTTTCCCATTATGACCAAAAGAGGTAAAATATAAATTCGATAACAAGAAGAAACAAAATTATATTTAAAAATAAACCCAAAACACACAACACAAGGTATGTGGTCCATCTGTCGACAGTGAGACATATAAAGGCAAGCCTCAATTATCATCACATTTTTTCACGAAAAAAAAGGAAAATTCTACATATACTGTATTAACCTTTTCTCTTGATATACTATAACTTTATAATTTTTTTTGGAACGAAGAAACTAACTTTATAAAGAATTTTATTAACTAAAATATAAAAGAAAAATAGAGATGTGCGAAAGGGAAAGGGATACGTATAGGGGTGTTCAATCCGGATATCGGTTCAGTTTCGGATCGATTTTTTCGGTTTTCGGTTTTTCGGTTAATAAAAAATAGCTACCATATTATATCAATACTTACTTCGGTTTGGTTCGGTTTGGATAGTCTCGGTTATCGGTTTTCTCGGTTTGGATATTTTCGGTTCAAATAATCTCGGTTTTTGAATTATTTGTACCTTTTGTATTATTATTATTTTATTATTTAAGTTTTTCAATTTTTCTCTCAGTTTAAAAATCAAATTCAAATAAGAAAATGCAAATATATGTCTTATTTTAAAATTAATGATCTATAATTTTATATGAGATTACTCTAAACTTATATATTATATATCATATGCATATACAATATATTATTATATTAATATATAGAGTTATTTGAGTTTTTTTGGTTTTTGCGGTTTTTGCGGCTAATATACAAACCATACCAATATCCACGGTTTATATAAAATTGTATCCATACAATTTATACGGTGTATCCAAATCCAAACCATATAACCTATTTCGGTTCAGTTCGGTTCGGATCGGATCGGTTCGGTTTTACCAAATTGAACATCCCTAGATACGTACACGATTGAAGACCATGAACCCAAGGTCCAAGTCAACGCACCGTTTTATAATCATATTATTTATTAGCTGATATAACACCAATATGTAATTTGTTCCTAACGGATAGTTTTGAAGTAGAATTCAAAAAATGTATAGATACCAAACAAATGTGTGTATAACATATTGTATATGCTAAAACGGTGCGTTGACATGTACACATGTTTATCAATAATAATCACAAGTTATCGTGATAACAACTATATTTTTTTTTTTGATAAATAATTTTTTTTTAATCAGGTTTTCCGGACCCCACCACTGGTGGTCCCGACTAGCACCGTATTGGGTATTGCCCTCAAATGTGGTCCTGGTGGCTTTACATACCGGGTTCACGTTATCCCATCGTTAAAGGCGTGGCAGTGGCCAAATGGGGTTAAATCCAGGAATTTCGCGCTTGTGGGGAATCGATCTCTGGCCTTGACTGTTGGATATTTAATTGTATAAGGTTACAACATGTTCCAGAGTGTTCCAACGGACAGTTACTTTGGTTCAATTATTAAGCGAACGGTTGCAAACGTTCGTTGAAAACCTTATGAGAACTTAATAAGTTCTGTTGTCTCTCTGAGACAAAGAGAACGTGAAATCACGAGATTGACAAGATCTAGAGACATAGATCTGATTCACAAAGCAACAAAAGTAAACACACACAAGATCTCTATTTGTTACTCTTTGATCTTAAGCCTAGACAAAGAGTGGACTTGATTGTCTTATCCTGCAAGAGATTTCGTGTAACCCAAGGCTGTATAGGGTCGAAATACTCTTAAAGGAAACTGCTTCGTACATGATTCAATCATAATCCAAGATACCCACACATCTCACGGTTTTCTCTTTGAAACACAGTTTTCGTCGTTCTGTTCCAACACCTGGATCTCTGTTCCAACACCGATTGCAGAGAAGATATCCCAACAATCTTTAAGAGTATTTTTTGAGAACGATGGCTGGTGTTTCTGTGCGTGAGATGACAACCAATTTTGGG
>OVBJ01001381.1:0-29016 GCA_900406535.1 Noccaea bulbosa
TCTTTTTTTTAAGTTGAAGGTTAAATTTGCAAAAAAAAAAATAGTTCGCGGTTCTTTTGCATAAAATATTTTAAATTTTGTGACAAATATAGGCAAAGACTATATAGCGGGTGACTTTGGAGTTCAGGGGATTGACTTGCACGTAATATAATTGAGGGTTTAATTTGCAAAAAAAAATTAGTTCGCGGNACTTACAGTTTCCTAGGCTACAATAGAATTCCATCATTCTACATTACGCTAAAAAAAACACTCAGAAACAAGTAACAAAACCTATCTTCGTTTTTCTGTATCCTCTGATTCTTCCCCATTACCTTCCATGTTAACAAGAGGGGATCACCAAGCTCCAGATTACAAACCCAAAAAAAGAATCTACTCATAAGGCAGAAAACAAAGAAGTTAAAAATGTTGGAGCAGAGGCTCAACTCAAGTATTCTTCTTGACACTTGAGCGCGAGATTTTCGAATCCACAGTGTGCAATTGGTCTCGAAGATCCTGGTTTTCTTCAAGCAACCTGTTAAACTCAATAAGGAACCCTTCTGACTGCTTCTGTAGAGCAACTGCACTGGTTTTCTCAGTACGAATCTCTCTAGACCTTGCCTCAAGCTCAGAGGCAAGCTGCTTTCGCCTCTCGTGAAGCGACATTATTTCTTCTCTCAAGGTTTTGACTTCATCTAAAGCTCTGGCTTTCACACCTTCCAATCCTGCTCCTTCCTTCTTTATAACTTCCATCGTCTTCCTTCTCATCCGTAGTTCTCTCATGTAGTGATGCAGCCTGTCTATCATCAGCCCAAGGAACAGAAATCCACCTGGAAGATAACACCCAACGAATGTTTAACAAAAGGGAAAAGAGAAAACTTCCAAAGGCACAAAAGTAGTCATACTATATGAATCCTTCCTTAGCCAGTTTGATTCTAGCAAGTTGAATCAAAGGGAGATAAAGAGCTAAACAATCACACTAGCAAGTAAAGTTTGCCAAAAGCAGAAGACAATAGTTCCAACTTTCAAGGCTCAAAACGAAACTGGAATAGCCGATTTCAAATACCAAAAACCTTGTGGAAACTATATGGATCCCTCCACAGTCAATTTGATTGAAGTAGATGAGAAAGTGGAGTGATAAATCGAAAATTCAAGAGCTTAATCATCACTCTAGCAGCTTCAACTACAAGTATCAACCTATGTTAGACACTAACGAGTAAGATTCAGCTCAAAGATCACAAAAATTCAAGAAACATTACAACATAGTTTCTAAAACGATATATGGATCTCCAATTCTCTACTAGATTCAGTAATTCTGGTTCAGAGAACTGATCAAAAATTGGTGAAACCGGATCCCAAGAGGAGAAGGGAAGAGCTTACCCATGAGAGTCGATTCAAGGAGATGTTTCGCCATGATAACCTCATCAGTCGGGTTCAACGCACCGTCCTCGATCCAGCGCTTCTGGATCGACATCATATTGTACACGCTCGCCACCAGAAGAATACAAACCGTCGCCGAAACCGTCTGAATCACCACCGGTCCGCGGCCACGCTTCGCTCGATCCAGGCTCATGATCAACAGCTTCCTAATCGGCGTCTTGAAGGAAAGCGCCATTATCACCAAAACCTCCGACAGCACAACCGCGAACAACAATTGCTGCATCGTCGTAATTCCCTGAATCAATCGAACGAGAGAATGTGATCGTGTAGGGTTCAGAAATTTCTCCGAGCAGCTAAGCGCGACAGCGATCGAGAACTTTCCCGTCGGAAAATACGAAGAAGGAAAGTTGAAGTCGCCAGGAAATTAAGCTCTCTGTCAAAGTGTGTCATCTACCTCCTCCGCTTTAAATTTTCGCAGATTTATCATGTCAGTCCCTGAAGTTTAAGAGGTTTTACGAAATAGCTCGATATTTATTACAACTAAACATTTCCCCTAAAAATCAAAACCTGGAAATGTCGCAGGCTCTCCGGAGGTAGATACCGAGGAAGATGACGAAGTGGTCGATGGTTAAGAGAATCCCCATCTATGGAGGTTCATTCATTTCTATGGTACGGATACTGAAAAGCCCAAAACGTATTCGTGATTTTACGTTTTGATTCGATTCGATGATTCTCTCTCGCTATTTCTTCTCTGATTGTTTGTTACTGCTCTTCAAGTTTTTTCTATCAACGTTTGGTTCGATACAGAGATGAAATTTCGAAAACATTCTTCTTCTTCTAAGGCTGATCGTCAGTAGCTTTGGTGTCTCCACGCTCTAGATTGTGTTTGATTACGAAGTTTTCTGGGAATTATTGTTGTAATTTCTGGAACTGAGAAATCCATTTTTAGGCCTCATTTCATCACTCAATGGATGAATTGAATTCACATTGTTCATACTTCTATGTGAAATTCTTGATAGTTGGTGATTTAAAGAGCAGCTTATTCTGCAAACTGATTCTTTGTGTATTGACATTGCAGAAACATATGGTATTAGCTGATTTGAGCACATTGCAGAAACATATGGTATTAGCAGATTTGAGCTGGAGCTGCTCGTTCTCTGCGATGCACTCTTTGATAAACACAGGAGAAGAAGACGAAGAAGACCCTATGAAGAAGATGGTGAACCATAGCGAAAGTGATTCAAAGATCATCAGCAAAATCGATTACACGAATCTTGTTGACAAGTATACAAGAGATGGAAATCTCTCAGCCGCATACGACTTGTTGCAGTCCATACAAGAGAAGAACATTTGCTTGCCTGTTTCGTTTTTCAAGAACCTTCTTGCAGCAGCGGGTGAGCAAAACGATACAAAGCTTTCTTGCAGAACTTTCAGAGAGCTATTGGTCTCCGCGGGTAATCCCTTGACTTCAGATTGTTATCTCAACCTCGCTAGAGCCTTCATTAACACCGATGATTGCACGTACTTGTCGAGTCTTCTCAGAGAAATATCGGAGTCTTCTCTTCCGTGTAGGTTGATAGTAATAAACAGAACCATCCTCGCATTCGCTGAATCTCGACAGGTCAAGAAGGTTCTCATGATACTTGAGCAGATGAGAGAGTGGGAATGTAAACCAGATGTGATCACATACAACTCGGTTTTGGATATCTTGGGCCGAGCTGGCCTCGTGAACGAGATGCTCGCGTTATTGTCTACAATGAAGGAAGATTGCGACGTGTCTCTAAACATCATTACGTACAACACGGTGTTGAACGGGCTGAGGAAAGCTTGTAGGTTCGATATGTGTTTGGTGTTGTACAACGAGATGGTTCAGTGTGGAATTGAGCCTGATTTGCTTAGTTATACTGCACTGATAGACGGTTTGGGTCGGTCAGGGAACGTAAAGGAATCGCTGAGGCTTTTCGATGAGATGAAACAGAGACAGATTCGACCATCGGTTTATGTCTACAGAGCATTGATCGATTGTCTGAAGAAGTCGGGAGATTTTCAGAGGGCATTACAGCTTTCGGATGAGTTGAAGAACACTCCCTCAGTAGATTTGGCAGGTCCACAAGATTTCAAGAAACACTTGAGACCACACAGACGCTGAAAAGGCCTCTAGTTTTTGGGCAAGCTATGGGTTTAAACTGTTTCAATTCGGTTAGACAATGTATAAAAATCAAGAGAACGTTATCCGGTTTAGTCTGATTTTGGTTTTGATTCGATTTGAAGAAACCTGAGAAAATGACAATCAAGGTTTGAAGAGTATGATGGATGACGATAATATAACCAGTCTCATAAAGTTTGCATACTACAGAAGTACAAAATGTGTAAGAGTTTGTCTCTGAAAAGAAAGAAGATATTTTGGGTGCCGGAAACAAAAGATTTGCGTCGGCGGTCGATATATGTCCGGAGAAGTCTGCTAAATTACGAAAATAGCCTCGGGTTTCCTCCTTTCTTACCATAGCTTGTTCTTGACCCAGAAAAGTAGGAAAACGACACCGAACACAATCGCCACTGGTGCCCATTTCCGAATCAAAGCCTGGTTCACCAAATCACATGTTTCAGATTTCAGAACCATATGCTCAGGTATAAACTAAACATGATCATAAGAAACGAGAGCATCTCATAACGTGTGATCAATGTTGCATTGTGTAATGTAGGGAATATACAATCAAACTCACCTGACGGTTCAAATCTTTGGCCTTATCAGCATATATACGAGATTCAGATGTTAGCCGGCTCGACATCTCGCTCACCTCTGCATTAAAAGACACGAAGAGGAAATGGTACAAAATTAGCATATTGGGTCTACTTCTCCTTATTCTAAAAGCTTAATCCATTGATCATGAGAAAAAAGAATGGATGGGACTTACGCTCTAGCTTTTCACCAACACCTAAGACTTCCTGCACATTCCGGGTCATTATTTGATGAACCTCGTAGAGTTCATCATTCAACTTGGCGATATTTCGTTGTGTACGAGTGTCTTGGTACAGCTTCTTGGTTTTTTGAATAAAGGTATCTACACACACAAAAAGCCAAGGGGAAAACGAGTGAAAACTCAGTAAGGGTTATGTTTCCAAGATACTGAATGAACACAGAAGAATATCTACACTACACACATACCGAATTTGATGAAGGCATAAGGTCGAGCAGCTGTTTCAATCTGAGGCCCGTTGACACGTTCAAATTCATTCTTGAGATCTTCCAGGTATTGAAAAGCAAGTTTCTTTGGGTAAGAGCGGTCGCACATTGTCAAGTAGCAGACACGTGCTTCTATGATGTAACTAAAGTTCTCTGGTCAAGGAAGCTTCGTTATTTGCTTCTTTCTTTCACATTAGAGTTACAAGCATACCAATATGACAAAGACTAGTCAAGCTAAAAAAAAATTTCAATCATTATGCAAAAGGATTAAAATGTAACATAAACCACAAAACTGGGATGCAACTCTACGAGACCCTGCAAGCCTTATGATAATACTAATGTCCTAACAAAGTAGATAACCTCTTAAGTATGAGACTATAAAGTTGCAACCTATCACTACACAGTTTTGTTTTGCAAGCAGGACATGAATTAAGAAAAGATGATAAAAAAAATGGAAACGTTCAAGGATACTGGAAAAGATAGGGGCCAGTTTCGACCGACATTCGTGAAGCTTCGTTATGACCTTGGGAGAGATTCTTAAACAGAGCCTTGACCTGTTGCTTATACATGTCTGAATCAGGCAAGTCACGCCCATCATCGAGCCCCTCTGCTAGAGGCAACCCGTCAGTCACACGAGCTATCAATGTCATTTTCACCATCTTTGCCTAATTCCCTTCTCCAATAACTGATTCACTGCAATTATCATAAATTTACAAACAAGATTATGAATCCTGAAACTCTACCAAAACCACAAATCAATCCTTATTAACAAGACTCTAAATGTAAGGCAGACAGTTGAACCACGCACGCCTAAGTAAGAACACATAATAATGGTGAAGTGAAATCAAATGAGCTATCTATAATTGCAGAATCCAAATATGAAGTGTAAATTTGCAGAGAAAACAACCTCAAAGAAACTCTAGCCACTCTAATCCTAAGCTTCCATTTTCCACAATGTGGCAATTTATCACCAAAGATATAATCATATAACCAGTTTCAAATAAACACGTCAAGCTTCAATGAAATCAAATCCAAAACTATCACAGATTCCGCACATTCCACATTCGTATATCTATGCTTGGCAAACTATACAATCAAAAACCGAGAAAAATCAAATTCGAAAGATATCAAAGATCTAGTAACAAAATTCATAGCAGATTTCAAACGAAGAATTGATCCAAGAGATACACAGTCGGTAACACCTCTAGAACGTCTCAAATTTTAGATCCCAAACGGAAGCAAATCGAAAGATCGCACAAAATTCTCCATTCCATGTACATGTACGACCGAAAACCACACTTGAAGATGGATAAAGACAAACCTGATACGAGTATTAAAAGGTTTCTTCTCGATTCAAAGATCTGAGAACCAGGAGCAGAGACGTTGATCCAAGGAAAGAGAAGTAATAAATTTTTAATAAAGGGTTTATCAAGGGGGTGAATTTATTTATTATTATTTGTTTTTCTTTTTTTTCCTCTGGTTTTTGTTGTTCGAAATCCAATTTATGACGATCGACGTTTTCCGATACCAGGCCTCAGGTGATTGGGCTTGTGACGCATTTTGTTGACATGTCACTGATGACGTGGCGCGTTTGATTAAGATTTACTTTAGAAACGCTATGATTGTGGTGGCCTGGTGGGTCGACGCATAACGACGTTTGAATAAACGCAGTGTTTTGAAACTGGACAGAACCGATCGGTTCGATCCGCTCTGATTGAACCGGCCGGTTCATGAGTTAACAAGAAACGTCTTTCTGACTCCGAGGTTTTGCAACTTCCTCAAGTTTCAGTTGTACTCCGTCGAGTTCTCTTCTCTTCTCTGCTCAAATTGACAAATCGTCGGCTTTTGGTCACCGGATTCTGCCATCGAGAAGCAGCCGTCGCCGATTTCTGTCCCTAATTTCGTTCTCAGATTTTCCGTTCGGTCTCTTTCAGATGAGAAATCGAAATGTAAACTTTGTTTATCCAGTTTGATTCATCTTCCATTTCTGTTCGAGTTAAGCAAAGGGAGGGACTTGGCACTATTGAAGCCGATCAATGGCGAAGGCTATGCAATCAAACTCAAAATCCAGGAAAGAAAGCAGCTTGATAAAATACGCCATCTTCTCGCGACTCCTCGTTCTGTTCTTAACCATTTTGTGGCGGAGCTTCCTCCAACCATACGATACATCCGCCGCAATCAACCCGCCGTGCCTGTATCACAAAGACGTCGCCGAAGAGTCTCCTCCACTCGTTATAGCGAATCCAGTCTCGAAGACCCTTGAGAACAGCGTCGTATGGGACAGCGTGTATTTTCTCCGAATCACGGAGTGTGGATACGAGTATGAGCAGACTTACGCCTTCTTGCCTCTGCTTCCCTTCTTCATCTCGCTTCTCTCCCGCACAGGTTTTGGGAATTTAGATCGACCCACTTTGTTATTTCCGTAGTTTCTGCTTCTTTATTGGATCATCGGGTTTTGACTGATGAGCAAAAATGGATCTTTGTGATTCAGTTTTTGCGCCTTTGGTTCCATTGATTGGTCTTCGAGCTGTGATGGTGTTGTCTGGTTACGTCGTCAGCAACGTAGCCTTCGTATTCGCTGCAATCTATCTATTCAGGTACAAGTTCAACATGTTGCGTAGGCAATCAACAACTTTGAGTGTGTCTAACATCAGTTGGTTGCTAACAGGGTTTCAGCTATTATCTTGAAGGACACTGAAGCATCATTCAGAGCTTCGATCATCTTCTGTTTCAATCCGGCGTCCATATTTTACTCATCAATGTAATGTATTCGAGCAACGATCTCTTCATTCATTTATTGAGAGTAAAAGAGGTTCAAACTTTTGCCACGTGAATTTTCAGATATTCAGAAAGTCTGTATGCTCTTTTTTCAATTGGAGGCTTGTATCACTTGCTATCTGGTACCAGCAATGTAGCCGTCCTCTGGTTTGCTCTCTCTGGTTGTGCAAGGTCCAATGGAATTATCAATGCTGGTTATATCTGTTTCCAGACTATGCATCGAGCATATGAAGCTTTATATCAGAAAAGGCGCGTTTGTGTGAGTTGTACATATTTCCTACTTTACTGTTTTGCTGGTATGCTCCTTAGTTACAGGTTGCAGTTGATAAGTTTCTAGGTTTAGTATCTCACAAATCGCAGCTGCTTAGTCTATTATGTCATCTCTGATTGATTACAGCCTAGGTCTTTAATCTGGTGTAGGCTCTTTTGAGTTCTGGTACCATAATGATTTGTTTCTCTACTCAGTTGGCTGTGCAGGTTTTAATTATTGGATTTCTTAGATGCGTATGCATTTGTCTTCCTTTTGTCGCATTTCAAGCGTACGGATACTATAACATATGTCATGGACGTAAGCCAGAAGAATTGAGGCCTTGGTGCAAAGCAAGGATACCTTTGATGTACAACTTCATCCAAAGTCATTACTGGTAAGTTTGGACAATGAACCTTTTCTTGTTCTTGCACGTTTTCCTGTCATATATTTGATATTGAGCCTTTATTTTCTTCATGGCATGAATTTTGTTACAGGGGAGTTGGCTTCCTTAAATACTTCCAATTTAAACAGCTCCCAAATTTTCTGCTCGCATCTCCAGTTCTGTCTCTAGCTGTGTGTTCAATTATTAGTTACACGAAGTCTAGGCCTGAGCTCTTCCTTTCGCTGGGTTTTCAAGCTACTGAGAAAGAAAAGAGATCTTCTACAAGGCTTTATTCTCTGAAGTATGAAGCTGAACCAGATGTTAAAGCTTCACCAAATGAAGGTATCATTTTTTCTTTTCGTAGTGAAACTGTTCCAAAATTAAGCATTGATGAACATTCTCCATTTTCCTGACTAGGAAACCATGACATTAGGCAGCGGAAACCTAGCAGAAAGAAGGATGTGACTGTGACCAATGTGGCTGCAGAATCCAACTCGCCAGAAAAATCAGGATACTTTTCAGCTGATGTTTTCCCATTTGTCGTACACTTAGGTTTCATGGCAGCCACAGCGTTCTTCGTCATGCATGTTCAGGTTACAATCCTCAATATCATGAACAGAATTGTATTGAGAATCTACAGAATTTTAGGTGAAATGAAGGTTTCAGTGAGAGAAGTTGTTGTTCGCTGTCCCTCACGTGTGTGTGTGGTGGTTATTACAGGTTGCGACACGGTTCTTGTCAGCAAGCCCTCCTCTTTACTGGTTTGCCGCGTATTTGAAACAGAGGAAATGGAGATACTTGATATGGTCATATTGTGCAGCCTACATCCTTCTTGGCTCTCTTCTCTTCTCAAACTTTTATCCCTTCACATGATCAATGGTTTCTCAGCAGTGTTTTACCAGAGTATCGTGACTTGGATTTACTGGTTCCTTGTCATGTACAAGCAGAGAACCAACCGGTTTTGTTGCGTCTGCAGGGTATTAGCCAATTAGTGTTAGTTTTTTGCTCTGCTATGTGCTCACTGTGATCTCATTTGGCAAGACATTAATATGAATCTTTGTATGTTCTTATTTAGTAAAAGATTTGACATTACAAAATATTATGAATGATTTTCACTATTAGGTGAAAAACCTTATAATATCTAAAAGAATAACATTTCCCCTTTTCATTATTATTGTATCAAAGAAGACGACAAAACCTCAGTATGTAAACTGTATAATATGTAAAAAATCCTCAAATCATGAGTTACAACAAGACTTGCAAAGAGCTAACCATAAAAACTATCTGAGCTTGGGTTTGATGAGTTCAATGCCTCCCATGAAAGGCCTCAGGGGCTCAGGGATCACCACGGATCCATCTTCTTGCTGGTAATTCTCCAGCAAACACACCATCATCCTTGGGATGGCACAAGCCGTTGCATTTAGAGTGTGCACGAACTTAGTAGCCGGAAGACTCGCTTTGCCTTTCTTAGGACCCGTCTGAAGCGGTTCAGATGGGCGGTAACGGATTCCCAGTCTCCTGCTTTGGTAGTCCGTGCAGTTCGATGCGCTTGATATCTAGCTCAGAAGTTAAAACAGCAAAGCTTACATAAGAAACTTGTTTTGGTTCTAGTGGTCTGACACAGATATAAAGCAAGAGTTTGTTTTGTTTACCTCGCCAAATTTTCCTAAACCGGGCATCCATGCTTCAATGTCAAACTTGCGGTAAGCTGGAGCGCCTAAATCCGCTGTAGCCATATCCAATGTTCTGCAAAGTCAAAGTTAGACCTCTGGAAGACAAAAACTCTGGTGAGAAAAAAATCAGATTCGAATTCAGTTTCTTACTTGAAGTGTAATCCTAAAGAAGTGAATAGATCTTCTTCGATCTGTACGAGTTCGTCGTGGAAGGATTCACTATCTTCAGGTCGGCATATGATGAACATTTCTGCTTTGCTGAACTGATGAACTCGGTAAAGACCCCTGCTCGAAATCAAGAAACATACAGATTTTTAGTATACCCTGTGTGTATACTGAAGAAGCCAAGCACACGCAAATGCTACAAGGACAAACTCTTTCTTCAGACTTACTTTGTGGCGGCGCCTGCAGCACCTGCTTCAGTACGGAAGCAATGAGAGAAGGCTATATATTTCAAAGGCAATGCTGATTCAAGAAGTATAGAATCCATGTGGATTCCTCCTACGGGAATTTCAGCGGTACCAATGAGACATTGGTCAGTTCCTTCTATGGAATAAACCTATCCAGAAGAATAGAAACACGATTGGCAACAGACACAGACGTTGACTTATCGAACAGAGCAAACAAACAAGTATTGCAGAAACCTGAGTATTATCTCCACGAGGTTGGAAACCGCATTTCTCAACAATAGAGGATCTCACGATTTCGGGGGTTGTCAGGGGCGTAAAACCTTTCTTCATGACTTCTGATAATGTCCAATTAAGGAGGGCCATCTCCAATAACACTGCCTCATTCTTCATATAGAAAAACTTTGAACCACTTACCTGGAAGAATGTAAAAGCAAGAAGGAAATTTACTTCACCTCATCTTTTTGATCAAATATACAAGAACTGAAAATTTGGTCACCAGTCTAGTGCTTTGTACAATGAAATGATCATTCCCCCCACTAAAGTGAACTCTACTAGTTCAAACTCATGATGTTCAAGTCAAGCCTAAACCTAAAGTACAACTGCATATATGGAAAAATCACTTGCCCACATTCAAAATGTGTTTCAATGAAGGATAAATGGATATTGATGAAATTTTATTCCATCAGCTAACGCCAAAACGCTAATCCAAACAACATGAAAACATGATACCTTTAAACAGAAAAAGTGTATACCTCTGCAGCAGAGTCAAAATCAATGAGATCGAGATCCTTCCCAAGCTGAAGATGATCCTTGATTGGAAAACTAAACTCACGTGGGCTACCAACCTACAAAGAAAGTAATAATTTTTATTTAGAAAGGCCTTTCATAACTATTCAACAAAATGGCATAGTCAATGCAAGCGGTTTTGGGAAATACCTTCTTTCTAATTTCAGATGAATCCTCTCCTCCAACAGGTACATCAGGGTGAGTCATATTTGGTATAGACTGAGCTACATGTTGAAGCTCATCTCTAAGCTTCACGAGGTCTTCTTCCAGAGTCACAAGACTTTCCTTAAGATTTTTACCTGAATACAAAAGGCTCTATTATCTTTAATAAAGAACACAGACTGACAAACAAAAAACGGATTCCTTGTTTTACCTTCTTCAACGAGTCTCTCACGTTCTGATGGTTCCAGCTTCCCTTTCATCTTCTTCGCAACGTTGTTTCTTTCCTCACGAAGCCCCTCAACTTCCTGCTATCTGCAATCATTGATTAGCTGAACCGAGAGAAGAAAACAAACAATTGAGTTCAATCTCTCAAAATCTAGCCTAGCTACTAGACAGTAGACACTAGTCTTAGAAAAGGTTGAAATTTATTTACAATCCAATGTCACTAACACTTGATGAATCCTCAAACAATGAGAGTTTCGAATTGAGCCAATTGCTAACAGAGGAAGAAGAGAGTGCACACGAGCAGAGTAGAGTAGAAGATTAGATAACCTTTTGGAGATTGACCATGTTCTCGTAAAGCTCGAGCACTGCTTCCAAATTAGCATTGGAATTTCTGTTCTTGATATTGATTTCGACTGCTTCCTTGTTATCCCTTATCCACTTGAAATCAATAGCCGCCTTCCACTGAGGCTTCCCAGCTAAAACTCGCAACCGAAACCAATCAGATAGCTTTCAATAACAATCAATCTCCGATTTTATACCAAGTAGTAATCAGGAATACCAGAGGAATCCGAAGCCTGCGCAGCTGGAATCTCTTGTACGGCGGCGGAAGCGGAGAAGGCCCTGACCAGGAAATGCTTACGCGGTTGAACATGGCGGGAAAACAAACCTAAGGTGAGAAGAGTATTGGGAAATGGTTTGAGGAAGAGGCGAGAAGAAAATGTAGAGAAGGTCAAAGGAACCGTAGCGAGTCTCAATGTGTGTAAACCCATCGCCGGAGCTTCTCTGCTAAGAAAGACGACACGACGATTTATCAGCGTTACTGCGGATTGATATTGGAACGCTGTCGTTTTGATCTGTGAGAAATTCGAAACAAGTTTTACACACTCGCCGTAGTATATAGAGAGAGAGAGAGAGAGAGAGCGGCGGAGTAGCTATTTGACGGCGGCGAGGTGACGTGTCAGCGGAGGTCTTTGGGCTTTGTTAATCCGCTACGTGAAGGTCTACATGTTAGCTTTTGACTTGACACGTGTTATGTTTCTATTCGCTTTGACGTTTCCTAATAAGTGTGTGAATGAGAGACTGCACCGTTTCGATTGTCTGAGCTATATGATTAGGATGCTCTACGTGGCCGTCAAAGACGACCAACGGTGTATAATTTTATTCTGTTTTTTTTTTGGAACCCAAACTATTTAGAAGTTTCTTTTGTTTTCCATTTCACTGTGTTCTTTTGACCTTGCGACACAACACTTAAAAATTCGCAGAATCCGGAAACCAAATCTGGTAATTTCTTGTGATTTTTTTGCTCCGTTGTTGAGCTGAAAGAGACATGGTGATTTGGTCGATCGTTCGGAGAAAGGTCGTTAATGGCGGTAACGGTAACTCGTCTGCTTCTTCGGTGAGTCTCTGTTTTCATCCAAAATATTCTCCAGTGTTGCTCATTCATTTTGGTCAATTTGTGTCTTCTTTGCTCCATCGAGAGTGATTTTGAATATGTGGAGTTTGATGAAATGATCATATTTTTGTATTGTACAGATTGTAGGACAGTCGTGGAAGAGTACGCGTGCTACAGCTTCTCAACCTCGGTACTATGGAGCTCTTGCAAAAGAGGTAGATTTTACTAATTACCTCCATACTTTTCGGTATCTTGTTTTAATTGTTCCTTTTTTTGTTTCCCGATCGAGTTTGTGTTGAAAGGTGTTCTTATAAGCTACTGTTGTGAGAAAAATTGTTCCTTTCTTGTACATTGTGATGTTAAGATATGTCAATGGATTTCTATTCATCTTCTTTGTCCCCTGCCTCTGCTATAAAGCATCTTAAACACCTGATTACAGACTTCACTAGTCGCAAGAGGATCACAAATGGTGAATTCCGTCGGTCTTCCTTCTTATCTAGGTACTACCACAGAGTCAAAATTTTAGAAAGACAGGTCATTTTACTTGTTTCATCCCCATTTTTTTTTTTTTCTTGATTTGTAGGTTCTCATTTGAGCTCAAAGGCAGTGAGGTGAGTAATGTTATTGGATTTTGCTTACAGAAACGATAAATGTTGTCTTTGGAGCTGTTATGTTTCGAGTTTTGATAATATACTTATAGGAAGCCTTTTGGAATTTGTTGGGGAAACTGTTTTGATTGTCTTTCTGACTACCAATACTTGTTCACCGTGCAGAGTAACTGTGCCATTCACTCAAACATTCAACACTGGGATTAGGTTGTTTTCGTCCGATAACGGTATGATGACATATTCATAACTTTAAACTCGATCCATATCAGTGTATATGATGGGGTTTGATTATTGATGATGAAAGGTGGGTCTGTGGATGCTGTTGTTCCTTTCATGGGAGAATCCATTACTGATGGCACTTTAGCCGCTTTCTTAAAGAGTAAGTAGAAGTTGATAAATTTGCTTACCTACGATTTTTCAATTGGTTGGAGGGGAAACAAAAAAAAAGTAACTTGAAAAATATTGTAAATATATGAAACCCCTCTCTTTACTACTGGGATCAGAACCTGGAGACCATGTGGAAGCTGATGAGCCCATCGCTCAGATAGAAACTGATAAGGTACCTTTTGGCGGTTCTTTCTTTTCTTGACACTGTTCTTGATGCTTGATTAAATTTCACTAATACTTGTGACAGGTCACCATCGACGTTGCTAGTCCTATTTCCGGAACTATTGACAAGGTAGAGTATCAGCTTGATCTCTTCAATGGAGTGTAATATATTTTTCAATCTGTTCTTGCTGCATTTTGAATCATTTCTCTTTTTTTTCAGTTTGTTGCAAAAGAAGGTGATACAGTGGAGCCTGGTTTCAAGATAGCAGTGATTTGCAAATCTAGTGGAGCTGCAACTCAGGTTAAAGAATCAGAGAAGAAGCCTGAGGAGACTAAACCAGAGAAAAAAGAAGAAGAGCCAAAACCTGTAAAAGAAGCTCCTGCTTCACCAAAAGTGGAAACTTCACCTCCAAAAGATAAGCCTAGAGATGATCCTCCTCCTCCTCCACCTTCTTCAGGACCGTCACCAAGAGAGCCTCAACTTCCTCCAAAGGACCGGGAAAGAAGGGTACAGAATTAAGACTTTTGCATGCTTGCTTTAGAAAATCTGATTCTTGCATATATGCTTAGTTTACTGAGTTTGTACAAGCAGGTTCCAATGACTAGACTCAGGAAACGTGTTGCTACACGACTGAAAGACTCTCAGAACACTTTTGCGCTACTTACTACCTTCAATGAAGTAGACATGTAAGATTCAAGCTTTCCTCGTGACAGTGCGTAGATTTAACAATAGTCAAAGTTACTTGTGCTATGACTTATGAGCCATGTTTCTGACTTGTACCTCTATATATTGAACTTCTCTGAATCAGGACTAATCTGATGAAACTGCGTTCCGAGTACAAAGACGCTTTTCTTGAAAAGCATGGTATCAAACTAGGATTGATGTCAGGTTTTATAAAGGTAAAAAGTTTACTATTCCCCATCATCAAATTCATTCTGTATGCATCTTCCAGAGAATGAAAACTTCATGTTTCTTTTTTTCTTGTTTGTTCCAGGGAGCCATCAGCGCACTCCAAAATCAACCAGTCGTGAACGCTGTTATCGATGGAGAGGACATTATCTACAGAGATTACGTCGACATCAGCATTGCTGTTGGTACACCAAAGGTACCATTTTTTCATCTCCTGTATAACTTTCTGCTGAATCTGAAGTTCAAAACTTACACAATCAAGTTATCCCAACGTGTTCATATATCTGTAGGGACTAGTTGTTCCAGTGCTTCGAAACGTAGAGCAGATGAACTTTGCTGAGATTGAGAAAGAGATCAACAAACTTGCTAAGAAAGCAACAGCTGGAACAATCTCTATCGATGAAATGGCTGGAGGCACATTCACTATCTCCAATGGTGGTGTTTATGGAAGCCTTTTGAGTACTCCAATCATTAACCCCCCTCAGGTTCGAAAATTTTCTCCCACTTCTCTTTCAGTCATTCTCAGCATTTTCTTGTTCACTGCTGTTTGGTTCAATCTAATGGCTTCTTCTTACTTTCTTGTTTACAGTCAGCTATTCTCGGGATGCACTCGATAGTGAACCGCCCAATGGTTGTGGGAGGGGAAGTTTTGTCAAGGCCAATGATGTTCATCGCTCTCACTTATGACCACCGTCTGATTGATGGAAGAGAGGCCGTTCTTTTCCTCCGTCGCATCAAAGACGTTGTTGAGGATCCTCGTAGGCTTCTTCTCGACATTTAGAATTCTGTGAAAATTTTCAATACACCAAAATAAAAAGCATATAAATGGCTTTGTATGATGGAGCATTCCCTTCTTTTCATGATCAACCAAGAACTTGTAAATGTTCAAAATATGTGGAAAAAAACGCTTTATTTCTGCTCTTTGATGTGTTAAAAATCATTTCAACAAAAGTGAAATTAAATAAGCAATGCCCTCTTGGCAAAGGAACGTACATTTTAAGGCCAAATCAGAATAAAAGAAAAACAGAAGTCATTTGAGAAAGAGAGAGCAAGAGACAGAAGTCATAGACGAGGAAGAAGAAGACACACATATTATGACGGCTTGTAGTATTTGGTGGCTACGAACGGCATCTTGGTGATGTTGCCTTCGTAAGGTTTCCCACGGACCAAGATCTTCACTTTGGTCCCGTTCTTGTGCTGACCCGACTTAACGTATCCCATGGCTATGTTCTTCTTCAGGTTCGGGCTAAACCCTCCACTCGTGATCTCTCCAATCTTGTTCCCACCCTCATCATGGACCTCGCTATGCGACCTTGCTGGTGGTCCTGATGAGAAAAAACCGACTCTTCTGATCGTAGGTCCGTCCTGAAGCTGCTTGAGGATCACATCTGCGCCAAGAAACCCGCCTTCGGCTCTTCTACGTTTCCCTATGGCCCATGTGAGCCCAGCTTCAACAGGGGAAATGTGCTGCTCCATGTCATTGCCATATAGACAAAGCCCTGCTTCTAGCCTGAGACTGTCTCTTGCTCCTAGACCCGTAAGCCTTACCTTCCCCTCGGATTTCTCCAAGATTGCTTTCGCCAAATCCACTGCGTGCTCGGATGGGACTGAGATCTCAAAACCATCTTCCCCGGTGTACCTGAAAACCAAAACAGACACATTCATTACCTGTGAGATCTTCAAGAACTCTTCTTCTTAAGCTATTGTCTACTTGAACCAAGAAACAAGAAGATAAATGAAACAAGAGATTTTACCCGGTCCTTGTAAGGAAGCATGTGGAGCCATTAATGTCCAGAATCTGGAATTGCCCAAAGTAAAGCTTGCTCAAGTCTTCTTTAGTCAAGTGTTGAAGCACAGGAGCAGCCAAAGGACCCTACATCACAAGGTTCAAGATCACAATGTTACTATAAGTACAGAAAACAGGAGAATCTTTGGTTAAATCAAATAGCCAAACCTGAAGAGCAAGAAGAGATCTCTCGTCGTGGATATGCCACGAGACATCACCACCTTTGGATTTGAAAGCCTTCATGTGTTCCTCAATGTGAGCCAAATCCTTATCTCTACAACCAGCATTCACCACCAAATAGATATGCTCATCTGTCACTTTGGTAATCACCGAGTCATCAATCGCACCTCCTTTCTCGTTCGTGAACACGGTTAAGCTCCCGGTTCCAGGAGCAAGACCGGCCACATCAGCAACCACGAGTGTCTCGAGGAAAGGAACACAGTCTTTGCCCTTAAGGCTCAAACCACACATATGTGCAACATCAAACAAACTCCCATTGACCCTGCAGTTAACCGTTGAGTCCATGATCGAATCTTTGTACTGAATCGGCATACTCCAACCAGCGAAAGGAACCATCTTTCCGCCGTGGGCGACATGGAAGTCGTAAAGAGCTGTCTTTTTCAGGTCAGCTTCAGAGGCGAAGTAGCGGCGTGACACAGCTTTCTTGTCAGATTGAGCAAGACGACGGGTTATGGATTGCCCTAGCTGCCATAGACTCCCACCTCTCATCTTCTCCTCAAGCTGTACAACAGTTCGATCCAAGAATAATCAAAAACATAGACCATGAATACAGATTTAGATTACGCATTCTTCATCCAAAGTGTGATATTCAGTGGATTGACATTGATAGATTGCTCAAAAACGAGTCCAAAAAATGATAAAGCTGTGAATGATAAAAGGAGATTCATATCAAAGCAATACAATCTATAAACAAAAAGAGGACATTTTTAATCCATATAGCTCAAACGAAGATTCGGATTCATAATAAAACATCTGAAAACAATCTGGGAATCGCAATGAGATTGTTTGAGGAGGAAACAATCACAGAAATGAAAAATCGAAAAGGGTCGCGTAGAAATCTTACAAAGATAGAGTCTTTGCCTCTGGAGCTTCTTCCAGATTCCTGTGATACTACTTTGTAGTGTTATTTGCAATTAACTGATGATTTTCGCAAATAGATAAAAAGATTTCGGAATCAATGGCAAAAGGTCTTTATATATTGGGATTAAAAATATTTAATATTGAATTAAAATAGAGATTTGGGAATTAAAAATTGGACGAAAAAATAAGGGGTTGGTGAATGGTGGTGGTGGAGGAATCATCAGCCAAACCAAGAATAGGCCAAAGCAACCACATCCCCATTGAGTGGTAAGTGTTGTTCTCTATTTATCTTCTTCTTTTAATTTTTTTGTATATCTTCTTCTTTTAAATATTTGTCAAATCAAAAATAAACATATACATTTTCTTTATAAGTTTTGCAAATCACATAAAAGAAGAAATAAATAAAAAGTTTGATCTTTCTACTATTTTCTGATACAACTTTCTTGTTCAAACTTAGTTCTGGAGTTGTAGACATTCTTTATGTTAGCATTTTATGAATTAACATTCCAAGAGTGATTAATGAGTCAGTGAGTCATGCTATCACACATAGTATTTTTCTTTTTTTTGGTCGGAAAAAGGGGACAAACCCGAAGTTTAGATATATGAATCTAGCATATTCTTTCTTTACAAGTTGTATACGGATTCAAAATCACACTTCTTTTGTGTTTGATTAAATTTATCATTTTATATGTGACTTGGCATTATGCTAATCAAGAACTTGTATGCTCTATACAGCCAGCAATCATGTGATGAATAGGCTTTCCCATTATGTAGTAATAAGACAAACACATAAACACATTTTTTGCTGGGTAGGAATTTCACATTTGAAATAAGATGGAACATAAAAGGGTATATTTTTTATTCATGGTCAAGAGTTCTAGCTTATAAACAGAAAAAAAAAAAAAAAAAACGTACATAGACACACACATTGTACATCATCTTATTTTTAAGGATAAAAACTCCAGTTTTCCTTTTATTTCACGATCACATATAATATTTATTATTGTGGATCTTTTCTTCTTCACGGCGTGATGACTCAAACCTCATTCAAGTTCCTTGAGAAAATCTTTGTTGTCTACCAGAACCTGTCATTTTAACAACCAAACCTATTAAACAAGCAAAACCAAAACACTGAATCTAACGAGATCTATTCAGCAAAACAGAGAACTGAATTTTCATTTCCAAGTTTCCAAGGCTAGTAAGAAAGAATCTTCGATACCAAATCGCTAAACTGGTTTCATTGTAAATGGACCAGACCACAATCATCAGACTCTCAGATGCAAAAAAATCCGCAGAAATGTTTTTGAATGGGTTACTAACCGTTTTCCAGCTATCTGGATCGAGGAATGCGACGATCTTGGTGCCGATTCCAGGAAGAGGTCCGGCTTCTCTAGTGATCTTTCCTCCAAGCTCTTTGTTGACTATCTTCACAACTTCTCCGCTTTTGTACACGTCATCGGTGCCTATTGCAATCTGTGTTCCATCACATTAAACCATTTCATCATCAAAAAAGGAATGAAGAAAAACACACAAACCCGGTTAAAGACAAAAAAGAAAAGAAACATTAACAACAGAGACATGTCTTAAGCTCAGACCTGCGCATATGCATTGCCCTTTGTGTACTCAGTCACGCCGTAGTTATAGGTCAGCTCCAAAACTATCGACTCGTCTTCTTCAGCATATCCCATCATGCCTATAGTGTACTGTTTCATCCAACGACAAAAATACTCGGTGAGTCACAAAAGTAGCTCAAAAATAGGTTAACATCGCATCACGAGTACCTCACCTTGTATTCAGGTCTCTCGATCCTTCTCAAGAGTCTCATCCCGAGGGCCTGCAGGGAATTAGAAGTAAATTAAACGCTGTTAACAAATATTTTAAGAAAAGGACCAACCTTTTATTGTAGCAATTACCTTTTCATAGAATTTGATGGAGCGGTCGAGATCACCAACACGAAGCATGACTTGACAGAGTGGTTCAGGGGTTGGACCTCGCTGGATGAGCTCAAAGGCGTAACCATCAGGGTCCTTCACAAAGGCAATGACACTGTTTCCACCTTTCACTGGACCAGGCTCCCTAGTCACGTTCCCACCCTTGGCACGGACGGTCTCAACCAATTTCGCAACCTATAGAAAAAGCAGTTACTCCATCTCTTCCGTTCAGAGCCTGACATGCATATATATTGATTCTTGAAATCTAAAATCAAAGAAGGAACGACTTACATCCTGAGTTGCGATGGCAAAATGCCCAAATCCAGTTCCAATATCATATGAGCTAACACCATAATCTGTAACATACAACAATGTTAAAGGCTCGTTATAACATAAGAACCAAGTCTTCTTTACTTGTGCTAGCAGAAGACAGAGAGTAAAGAGGACATACTATACGTCAGCTCCACAGCGAAGTTGGATACTTCAGGTCCAAAACCAAGGAAAGCATTAGAATACTTCTCCTCCGGGACATCTCTTTTCCTCAGCAACTTCATACCAAAGCACTCAGTGTAAAACCTGGTGAGTAATCAAATAAAATATAACTCAGTGATATAAAAAATGAAGAACAGTAAAAGACTGAAACAGAGAAAAAGAAAGAAAGAAAGAAAGACATACTTGATTGTGCGATCAAGATCACCAACACGGTAGACAACATGGAGGAAACGACGCTTATCCTTCTTTGGCCATTCCAACAACTCAGCGTCTGAAGCTTCTGCCATTTTTTCTACAAAACAGACCAAAACCTTACAAAACAACATTTTTCCTCATCTCCATATATGCATTTGTTTTCAAACCAAAATTTCAAATCTATACATGAAACCCAGCAAGATTATTATAGTCTATTAGTTACGAAATGCCTACCATCATTATTCCAATGGAAATTGAGGCAAGCATCGTTTACACTTTTCGAAATCAACTAGCACCTAATCGCAACAAAAACGATCAACGAGAACGAAACCAAACTTTAATTCATCAATGATCATCGAGTGAACCCTTAGATTCCATGATACCCAGACGATTATGATTCGCAATTTTACTCAGCTTATAAAAAAAAAAAAAAAAAAATCTCAGATCCGGAAAACATCGGATTGCAATAACGAAATTCGAAAATATCAACATCAAATTAGAACGCGATCAAACGATAATACGAAAATGTTAAAAACTAGATCATCTGCAACAGTGGCTCACCTCAGTTAAGATGTACGGGACGAGAAGATACCACTGGACTTGCGATAATAAAAGTTTCGCAGAAAGCAATGGTCGTCGAATTTAAATACTAACCAAGGAAGGGACCGACAACTTCTCTGCTACTGTCTGTGATATAGTGTTATCGTCACAGACACATTGCAACCGTTAGTTTTTTTTTTTTTTTTTTTTTTTGGAGCAAAGAACNAAAGGTTCAATCTATCAGCGATGTGAATCTGTGATGCACGTGTTCGTATGTAATTGTTGTACTTTTTTTCAGTCGGCAGAGAACTACAATAATGCTTCTGTCTTTTATTTTTTTCGTTTATTAATAATCATTTATTTTCGATTATTTTACCGTTTTCCCAAACCTTCTACAAATCTCTCGAGAACGTAGCAATCGGCTAACGATAGGGTGGGTTGTACACAGCCAAAGAATTATGCAAAACGGGAATGTGTAGTTATCAACAACATGTACAGCATACTTATTAGATTTACATTTTTAAACTTTTTAGCTGCTTTTGTTATTTATTATCATCTCACAAACATATCTAAGAAGAACATTAATTTTTAGTATTATCTTAGTGTAGCAAAAGTAGGAGTTATAAATACTTTACTTTCCTTCTCTGCATTGGATCTTAGATCTTAGTATGATCCGAGGCTTGTGCGTGGCCACCATTTTTTGGCTGAACCTTTGAATTGCACAACGCATGACAAAACCTGATGCATCCGACACAAGTTCTGAAATTTTGACAGTTACAATTTTTTTGGGAAAAGAAACTCTGTTTATTTTATTGTTTTGGGTAAATTTTTAAAAATATATTGTTTACTACTTAACTCTGTTTATTTTATTTCTTATCTTAAAAAACATGGTTTCAGACTCTTTACTAAAAAGATAAATAAAATGTTTCAAGAAATGTGCATATGTATTCTATAATCCTGTGTATTTTCCCGATTCCAAGTAATATTCGTTCTTATGAAATATTACATTTAGACCTAAGAGTCAGATATAGTTTTAAGTCAAAACGAGGGAATCTCATATAATATGCTTTATATCTCAAGCTCTCTGGAAAGCTTTCCTCTCTTTCTGAGTCATTTCTGTTTGCGTGCTTTTCTCTATTATCTTAAGAGTTGCAGATGGATCTCTATGTTGTGTACAAACAAATAAGTTTTGTCGGGTTGCTGTTTTATTATATTTTTTCTAATGCACCACTCACTATATTCCCCTAGATTAGGATATATGCAGAACGTTACATTTTGCCAACATTTTGTTACTTGCTTACAAACATTGTGTCACAAAATAACTTGTTTAGTTTTCTAAGAGCATTTAGGCCATGATTATTGGTAGATCTTAGGAAGTTTCTTAGACAAATTAATGAATTTTTTTAAATCAAAAAGAAAAAGAAAAAAAGAAAAGTTTCTTATATAAGATGTTTTAAGAAACGAATCTTGTGTTTATGTTCCTTTCTCTTTCCTCTTTTTTTATTTTCTCTCTCTTCTTCTTCTTTCTTTCTTAAAATAATATTAACTAAGATACAATTTTAGTTTCTTCCAATAATCATGCTCTTATTGGCTGAGATGAGAAAATGTGTTACCAACAACTAAATAAAGTGGGCACTTCTCTAGTAAATGTAGTCTCTAGTAAATGTAGTCTTTAAGTATGGGGTTGATTCTTTCTTTTCTCCTAACTTGCATATTTCAAATTTTCAATGTTTTTGACGGATATTTCAATAACCGAATAATAAATAGATCATAGAGAAAATTCTCGCGAAGTTGTAGAAGTGGTTTCTGGTTTGAGCTGAAGTTCGGTTCGGGTTTGTTCTTCAGGTTTTTGTTAACTTTAGATTGCCCCTTTCTTTTTCTTCTTTAGGTTCTAAGTAGTGTAAATGTGTTTCCCTTTCTTTGGGCTTTTGTCTCCGGGGATTGTTTCCACCGGCAATGTCTGCGTCCATCGCCTTCCGTATCACTCCACTGTATCCCACAAACGCATTTCAACTTTGTATCTTTCGTTTGTTTCTAATAAATTTCCAGATGAAAAAAAAAAAAAAGAGAAAATTCTCACGTAGAATTCCATTAAAGGGCAATCTTAGTTTGTTATCTTCTTTCATCTGCCCACTTTTGGCATGCGGTCAAGTGTCACACCAACATTCCCAACCTTTTTCCTTTTTCTATTTTATTTTTTTCCTCGCCAACATTCCAAGCCAATACACTAGAAGCCTAGAGGCTATAACCAAAACATAACCAAGAATCAAAAACGTTTTTTTATAAAACAATATAAAAATGTTTAGAACAAATTTTTTTCCTTTTACTCTCTGTCTGAAAATGGAGTAGTGAGGAAGGGCACTATGGTAGTTTTACTCTCTCTCTGAAAACCAAACAAGTTGTGTGGGGAGGAGCGAGCAGAGTTTATTCACGTGGAAGCACAGAGACATAAATCTTCAGCCTAAAACCCCTAAAAATTATGTCTAATCTCTCTTCTTCCTCTCCTCCGATTCTCTTAGCCTATCTCAACCAGAGAGCAAGAAACCCAGAGAAATCTGTTGAAGGAGGAGGAAGATAATGCGAGGATCTGTAGCCGAGTCTGAATCAGAAGGGGAAGAGTTGCATAATAAATTCAATGTCAAGCTCCTCTACAATGGCTCTCACTAGCATGGTCTCCACCGCTCCTGTTCTCTTCTTCATTCTAATCCTCAACCTTTTGATTTCTGGTAAGTTCATTTCTCAGTTCCACATTTAGTTCAAATTCCCCCAAATTGAAATTGCAATTACTATTGATGATTTGATATATTTCAATATTTCATATCAGGAATTTGCTATTATTTTTTTTTTTAATTGAATGCAAAATCTAGACAAAAGTCTTTGCCAAGTTTCTATTTTTCCTTACTTCTTGCTTTCTATGTCGGAACTTGAGCAGCACATTCGTCGTCATTATCGCAAGACATTAAGATTCAGGAACAAGACAAAGATCCCTTTGTCGGGTTCAACATCGGAACCGATGTCTCCAATCTGCTCGCTCCGACGGAACTGGTCAAGTTCCTACAAACCCAGAAAGTAAACCACGTCCGTCTATACGACGCCGATCCAGATTTGCTCAACGCACTGTCCAAAACCAAAATCCGGGTCATAATCAGCGTACCAAACAACCAGCTCCTCGCAATCGGATCCTCCAACAGCACCGCCGCGTCGTGGATCGGTCGAAACGTGGTCGCTTACTACCCCGAAACCTTAATCACAGCCATCTCCGTCGGTGACGAGGTCTTAACCACAGTGCCGTCTTCAGCTCCTCTGCTTTTACCTGCGATCGAGTCTCTGTACAACGCTCTCGTCGCTTCCAATCTCCACACACAGATCAAAGTCTCCACGCCTCACGCAGCTTCGATTATGCTCGACACGTTCCCTCCTTCTCAAGCGTACTTCAACCAGACATGGCACTCGATCATTGTCCCTCTGCTTCAGTTCTTGTCCAAAACGGACTCTCCTCTGATGATGAATCTGTATCCTTACTACGTCTACATGCAGAACAAAGGCGTTGTTCCGCTAGATAACTGCTTGTTCGAGCCGTTGACCCCTTCTAAAGAAATGGTTGATCCGAACACTCTGTTGCATTACACGAACGTGCTTGACGCTATGGTCGACGCTGCTTACGTCTCGATGAAGAACCTGAACGTCTCCGACGTCGTCGTGCTTGTGACCGAAACCGGTTGGCCTTTCAAAGGCGATTCGAAAGAGCCGTACGCGACTCTCGACAATGCTGATACGTATAACTCCAATCTGATCAAGCATATATTCGATCGAAGCGGGACTCCGTTGCACCCGGAGATGACCTCAAGCGTGTACATTTACGAGCTGTTTAACGAGGATAAGAGAGCGCCTCCGGTTAGTGAAGCGAGCTGGGGGTTGTTCTATGGGAACTCTACGCCGGTTTATTTGCTTCATGTCTCTGGAAGCGGAACTTTCTTGGCGAACGATACGACGAACCAGACGTACTGTATTGCTATGGATGGTGTGGATGTGAAGACGCTTCAGGCTGCGTTGGATTGGGCTTGTGGGCCGGGGAGAGCTAATTGTAGCGAGATTCAACCTGGGGAGAGTTGTTATCAGCCGAATAATGTGAAGGGACATGCTTCGTTTGCTTTTAATAGTTATTACCAGAAGGAAGGAAGAGCTTCTGGTTCTTGTGACTTCAAAGGTGTGGCTATGATCACTACTACTGATCCAAGTAAGCTCTTTTCTTCTTCTTTTTCTCATGTTACTATTTACAGTTTTGGCTATGATCACTACTGCTGTTGTCTTGCTTTTACCTTCTCATTCATATTCAACTCTTTTCCCCCTTCATGTTAACTACTCTGAGGTTACAACTTAGAAGCAGGCTATAACAAGATGATATAATATCAAGATCACAAATGGTCCCAAGTTCTTAAAAGTTTCAAAACTTTTGTGTTATAACTATATAGATTCAAGCATTCGCCTTTATAGCGGTTTTCGTTGTGAAAGTTTCTAAATCGGTAAAATGTGTATGTTTCAGGTCATGGGAGCTGCATTTTCCCAGGAAGGTATGCAGATTTTTCGTGTTGGAAACTCGTTATCCATAATTTTAGATGTTGTATTTTCTTACGCTTACCTCATTTTGTGCAGCAAGAAGGTCGGAAACAGGACACAGACGGTGGTGAATTCGACTGAAGTCGCTGCAAGTGAAGCCGCAGCCTCAAGGAGTCTCTCAAGAGGCTTCTTCGTCAGTATTATGATTCTTGTAACTTCTCTTTTCTTACCCTTCTAGTGATTTTCATTTTTCCACGGTGAGTTTACTTACTATTTTAGATTCATCAACATTGTATTTTATCAAAATTTTGTAATCCCTTGTGTTATTTTGTAGACCATGTTAGTCTCTTGTATTTTTCGTTTGGTTACAATCTTTTGTAAAAAAAAAAATCTATCTTCCTAAATGTTGCCGGCTCAATTCGGTTTAGTTTACCAAGAGTTCGGTTCACCTTCCAAGTTTAAATTTTGAATTTTAATTTTTCTCTTTTATTCGGAAAATTCGCGACGGCGTCGTATATTACGTAGCCGTTAGATGGAAATCGATGCCAATATCTCTAAATCGGTAAGGGAAATTAGGGCATATGTCAAGAATCCGATTTCTGAGACTCGGCACAACTTTTGCGATGTCGTCACCGTCTTCCTGGTCCTGCAGCAAATGTACTTTCCTCAATTCTACGTCTCGGAAACTCAATTGCATGATCTGCTTGACTCCCACACCTCTCCCTTCTTCGTCTCCTAATCCTCTCTCCGTTTCCTCGAACGATGAGCCGAAATGGGCTTGCAAAGGCTGCACTTTTCTGAACACGTACAAGAACTCAGCCTGCGACATTTGCGGAACGCGATCGCCGTCGTCTTCTCTCCTGGGCTTTGAAGATTTGACCGATTCGGGTCTCGAGAGTAGCAACAACCCTGATTGCTCCGTCGGGTCGGTTTTCTTTCCTCTGCGGCGGTGTAGCAAGCGCAAGGCCATGGATGATGCCGTCGTCGAGGTTGATGCTGGTTCTGTTGTTAGTTCCGAATCGAAGGGTTTCGTAAAGAAGAAGAACAAAGAGATTGAGACGAAAGGTCGGTTTTTTCTCTTAACTTTCTAGGGTTTTTAGGTCTTTTGAGTCTGTGATTATTTGATATTCTCGGATTAATTGATCTAGATTGTAGCTCCTTCTTAGAGATATCAGTTTAAGAGACGAGTTTGAGTTACTGTGTGATGTGTGTTTTCATGAAAACATTGCTTGATATGGGCTTTTTGAGATGTTACTAAACTTTGAACTTGATGATGTATAGTCGGTAATGGTTGATTTCTGTTCTCTCTCAATTGCAAAAGTCTTAACTTTGTTTGTTACTCTTAATTTTGCAGAGGTAGCTTCTGATTCAGGAGCATCTTTCTCTTGCTTGAAGATCTTGAGCTACAATGTTTGGTTCCGTGAAGATCTTGAGTTGAATCTAAGGATGAGAGCGATCGGTCACATTGTCCAGCTCCATTCTCCTCATCTCATATGTTTTCAGGTCAGTTTCTTACATTTTCAATCTGCAAAATTTAGATGCAGCTCAGGTTTTCGACAAGCTGTTTTTGTGTGGTATTGTAGGAAGTTACTCCAGAGATATATGATATTTTCCGCAAGTCGAGCTGGTGGAAAGCGTATTCTTGTTCTGTCTCAGTGGATGCGGCACAATCAAGAGGCTACTTCTGCATGCTGGTAAAGACTGTGAACGCTTGTCTTAGGCTCTTAGCTTCTAACATTTGGCGTATTCCTGTGATTTATGTAACTGACCCTTACGGGGTAATTTGCAGTTGAGCAAGGTGGGGGTGAAATCTTTCAGCTGCAAAAGCTTTAGGAACTCTATAATGGGAAGAGAATTATCCATTGCAGAGGTTGAAGTTCCGGGGAGGAAGCCGCTTGTCCTGGCGACAAGCCATCTCGAGAGTCCCTGTCCAGGTCCTCCAAAATGGGACCAGATGTTTAGCCGGGAACGCGTTGAACAAGCCAACGAGGCCATCGAGATTCTCAGAGCTAACGCCAACGTGGTATTCGGGGGAGACATGAACTGGGACGACAAGCTAGATGGGAGGTTTCCTTTGCCAGACAAATGGGTGGATGTTTGGGAGGTTTTGAAACCAGGTGATTCCGGTTTTACATACGACACGAAAGCAAACCCGATGCTGTCTGGGAACCGGACGTTGCAGAAAAGGCTAGACCGGATTCTGTGTCGTCTCGATGATTATAAGCTTGGTGGGATTGAGATGGTTGGGAAAGAAGCGATTCCTGGCTTATCATATGTGAAAGAGAAGAAAGTGAGAGGTGAGATCAAGGAGTTGGAGCTTCCGGTGTTGCCTAGTGATCATTTTGGTCTGCTTTTAACACTTTCGCCGAAGTGAGGTCAAGCTTATCGGACGGAGATGGAAGTTCTGTTTTCCCCTGTAGAACTTCTGTGGCTAGGATAAACTGTATGGTACAACCAAACCAGTGTGTCGGCTTTCTAGCTAATTCGAATTGATAAAACGTAAAAAGGTGTTTTCTTTCCAAGTTTTTGGTTTCGGAAAGTTCTCATTTCTTGATTCGGGAATTGTAAGTTCAGTGAACAAAATTGTCAAAAAAACCACCATCTTTTGCTAATGAAAAATGAAAGTAAAAAAAGGAAAAAAAAAAGAAGAAGGTTACTGCCTTTTCGTCATGAACATCATTCCGGTTTTTCTTGTTTTCCTCTTTAGCATTCCACCAAAACTTGGACATAGCACTAGTCAGGTTACGACAAGTCTCTTTTGGAAGCTTAAAAACATTTTCTGCGGAGTTTCTTGCATCTGAGAGTCAGATGATGATTATGGTCTGGTCCAATTACAATGAAACCAATTTAGCGATTTGGTATCGGAGATTATTTTTTACTAGCTTTGGAATTGGAACCTTGGGATTTAGATTCAGTGTTCTGTTTTGCTTAGTAGGTTTCATTAGATTCAGTGTTTGGTTTTGCTTAATAGGTTTGGTTCTTAAAATAAGTAGACAACAAAGATTTTCTCAAGGAGGTTGGAGTAATTACGCCTTGAAGAAGAAGATCCATAATAATAATAATTACTTTATGTGATCATGAAATAAAGATATGTTGTTCTAAAACAAGATCTTGTTGAAGTTCAATGTGTGTCGTGCTCATGCTATATGTAATATGCGTTTCTTTTATCTATAAGATAAAACTTTCTGATAAATTGACAACACAAAACCAAACATTATTATTAATATTATTTATTAGAAACCATTTGTGGGATTACAGATATTGGTAATGACTACTGACACAATGTTTTATTTTTTACTAGATAACATTCTAAAATGGTCAAATCAATGATAGATAGACTTCTAACAGTAGAAACCTCTTTCAAGAGCTTTAGTTGGCTAGGCTTCACAGTTGACAGCTCCTCATCTGCGCACGTTGATACGGTGTCCAACGTACAACTAAGTTTGAACTTTAAGACACCATAGACTTTAGCTTCCAAAGATTTGAGAGCAGTTTCAAAACAACTAGTAGCTTTGCCAAAAAATTCGGAGCACCCAGTAAAGGAACCTTTAGAACTGCGATCAAGTGACTGAAATTGCTTCAACAGATCCGAAGCTATTTGAGATCCAAGATTGACTAAAAATTTGGCAACACCATGAAAATCTAGTGATGCAATTCCAGGAATTTTGTTTATAACCTCAAAACAAAGCGAAGTATCGATTGTAAACTGCAGCAGTACCAGGCTCTGAGTCTTGCTTTGTTATGTGAG
>OVBJ01001382.1:0-29016 GCA_900406535.1 Noccaea bulbosa
AAAAAACCTAAAATTTGAAAAGAGCTCATGGCAATTACCCACCTTACCATAGACCAGTGCCTGTACATACATAAAACTTTTTATTTTATTATATTGTTTGTTTTTGATAAAATTATCTTATTTNCGAAAACAAGAATCAAACTAAGGTAAAAAAATTTTGCATTAAATTTTAAAATAGTTAAATAGACATTTTTGAATAAAATACAAATTTAGAAACCATCACTCCGTGCAGGACGCGGATTCAATCCTAGTTTTTCTTAAACCTAGTTGTAGGTTTCTTTATTTTTATTTTTTGACGGCACTGTAGGTTTCTTTAACAAGTTTTGAACACGAGATATTTGCTGAAGAGAAAAAAAAAACATTAGATATTTGTTTTTCCTCATTTCTCCACAGAAAATGAATTAAAAACAAAACACCAATTTGAAATCTAAAGCCATCAGGAGATCTCCACGTGGGAACAATTAAGACGTACCGACAGTTTAATCGTCGTAATCAAAGGGCACTGGAGAAAGGGGACCCACATTGATTCTCATACGTGGCGCAAATCCAATAGATGTTACTGACGTCAGCATGCCGAAAGCATAAAGACGTAAGTTAGTTTTTAAGTTGGCCTCCCTCTCCTACTTTCGTCTTCATTTCTTTTGGAAGTTTTTAACTTCCTCAACTATAAAATATTGAAATACAAATAGCCGAAAAAACATTTTAAATTACTGTTTCGAAAAGTAAGGGTGGGCACAAAATTTGTATCATGTTACTTTTAGGATGTCCTTTTTTTTTTTTTGTCATCGGGAATTTATTAAAACTTATTAAAACTAAAAGTGATTATAAAGCTAAAAAAAGGGAAGTCAGGTGAAATTAACATGGAAAAACAAAGATTACACTATACCACAAGCATTAAGGCTGAAAACAAACCAAGAAAAGCGGTCTAACAGCGACAGAAATAAAGCTGCAACCAAGTACAAACGGGCCAACCAAACCAAACTTCTTCCCAATGAAACTATACCGGAGATGGTTCAGCCAAACAACGGTAACAAAATCCTCCTCACAAACACACAAACTACATCATAATTCAGGAAACCAACCTTCATGACCTAGCAAGACAATCTGATTCTTCCGGGTGCGGTGATGTCGGAAGCAAGCGATTGGAGAACACCTAGATAGAAGCGACCATGAAAAAGAAAGCTCTCGATCAGAACGTGAGGAAGCAGCAAAAAGCGAATATCCAAGCTGGATATCACTGAACTCCAACAAACGAGACCAGGATAGATCGATCCGGAGAAGACCCAACCACAAAGCGAACTCACAGAAGCACGAAGAAGAAAGGGCGACGGCACGGGAACCGAGAAAGAGAAAAACCTGATCTGACTCAAAAACTTGGGCGAGAAAAGACGGTGGGGGGAAGCAACACCGATGATCTTGAAGATCCGGTACTACCAGCCTCAAAAACACCAAGATCTGGACAGATCTGGAAAGGAAAGACCAAAAAGCTGAAGTTTGATCTTCAAACAAAAGAAACCTGGGCACTTAAGGAAGAACAAAGCCAAGAGAAAAAGACATACAAATCCGGACTTCGATGCTGAAGAAGCCACCGGAGCCGGAGAGCCAAGAAGAAACGACGGTGGTTTACAAGAGAGAGAGCAGAGCTTTTTTTCGTCCCGAGGAGGCGCGATGAAGATTTTTTTTTTAGGATGTCCATGATCTATGTTTTTTATCAAATATTTTTTATCTATCCTGAACTAATTAAAGATAAAAATTCGATAAATAAGCTATCAAAAAATATGGGCAAAACAATATATGAACACATATTCGTAAACATTAAGTTATATTTTAAATATTTATTAAAAACTAGTCAAACTTTATTTTTCATAAGGTGAAGAAAAAAACCTAAAGGTGTTTGCATTATTTAATCCAGCAGTTCATATGATATTTTTTGTTAAATAAGAATAAAACATAGAATACGGCTGGTATTTATTTTGTTCTTTTCGTTAAAACGCTTTTAGTGCGACCAATTATAAAAACTTGTAAACATACATCCCTCTCACTCCGTCTATTTAATTGTAGCTATTGCTTGTAACGTCAGTTTTTTGGGGGTTGGGTTTGTTTTACATTCTCTCTCTCTCTCTCTCTGTATCTCTCTCTCTCTCTCTCTGTATCTCTGTCTCTCTCAAGCTCTCAAATGGCCGGCCTGAGATGGAGGGAGTGGTGGAACACGATGGCGTTCCCCACGCGGAAGATCTGGAATCGTTTCTCCGTTCGCGTCGGACTCCGTCACAGTGGTAAGCTCCGATCATCCAACGTCTTAGGAGGCTCTTTCTTTCTGTTTCATCGCTTTGAGAGAGAGAAACGGAAAATCATTTTTGAATATTTCTTTCAATCTTTTTCATCAGAGTTAGATGAAGATTTCATCACTTTCTTTTGTTCTTCTTGAAACTGTCGGTGGAATTATGGAATATTCTTTTAACTATGCGAAGTAGCTACAGAGACCCTTTTGTGTTATCAAAATATTTCGAAAGCTACTTTTTTAAAGGCTTGTTTGAATTGGATATTGAAAGGTCCTATGAGTGAATCATGTGGCGTTTAGTTCAAGTTCATATTAAATTTTAGATTTTTCTTATTGGTTTTAGATTGAAATTGTGATTCTGATATTTTGAACCCGTCTATTCTTAACCAAAAGGGTCCAATGGTTTGTTGTTCTTGTTCTTGAAAAATATATTTAAATATATTTTCTTGTTCTTGAAAAATATACTGAGTGATGATGTTCTTGTGTGTTTGCAGGACTCTTGAGGTTACAAAACGACGTGAGTTCTTGCGAATACGAAGACATACACATCATGTGGAACCTCTTGCACAAGAACGAAGATCCGATACCGACACGTGGCGGCGGAGCAAGAATCCGACAACGAATCCAACAAAGGAAGAAAGCTTGTTGGAATCTCTTCGGTTCATATCTTTGCCAAAGATTCTGATTAAAACACCAAAATAAATATACCAAAACCATCGTTGTAATTGAGAGAGCCTTCACGGGTCCCCTGCAACTAGTGTGTGGTGAGGTTTATTTGACAAATTTCGCAAAAAATAATATTCCGAGGTTGCACAGTTTTTAGCTGTAATATTCAATGGTAACGGCATGCCTCTCTGTATGTATTTTTGAGCATTATCGTCACTTGAGTGTTGTTGTTGTATATATGATACAGATGCTTCTCATATATGGAGTTTGGTGCTACTATGTTCATCCTATATGGTTTTGTTTTTCTTCCTGTTTTTGCTTATTTACATTAGAAAAACAACAAATCTTAGAAAGACCTTTAATAAATAAAAAACAACAAAAAATCTTGATTTTTTTATTTTATTATTATTGATACATATATACTGCATATAGCTATTGCTTTGATAAATTAAAGGGCTTAATTGCATTTTCAGTTGAGAATTATAATTAGACATCAAGAGTTCTCACTATTTTAATTTTTTTACCACTTTCTCAAATTCACCGAAATATTAGTTTAAGTCTTATGGCGTTTTAAAAATATATATATATATATATATAATGCTTTTATTTTGTTTGTAATGCATTTAGTATAAACAAGTCTTTTTACACAATAATCTATGCTACTTTGAAAACAAAAATTTAGTGTTAGATTGACAAAAAGACTAATTCTGTAATATTTTAAATTATTATTTTTCTTCATATCTAAAGACTAATCTATGGCCTTGTATATCTAAGTTAACCAAGCGTCGATTAATTACTTGAATTATAGGTAAGACTTAACGTTGTGTAAATTTCTCCAAAGGTACATACCTCGATAATATTAACATCATAAAATGAATTATTCAAATAATATTTGCCATTTCAAAATAATTGTCGTTTTATACTTATTTTTCAATTTAAAAAAAAAATTCTTCATTTATTATTTTAAAATGCAGTTTCTTACAACAAAAAGATAGTGTACATAGCCATAACAATCGAGTAAAGAAAAGCATAGTCAAAACTATTGAAACAAATAGGATTCCTTTAAAAAATTTCATGTTATTATAAGAACATAATATATTTAATTGGTTTCTTAATTGGTTTGAAAAGTGTCGAAAGGACATTTATATTGAAATGTGTGGAGGATAAGAAACGATTTCTTGAGAATACAATGATAAAAGTATTAGAAATGTAAAATCAAATGCTTTTTCAAGAAAGAAGAACAATAGTGGTATCTTTTTTTTTGTGCAAATAGGCGGCATCTTTGGTTCTCTTTCGGAAGGAAAAAGATACAATGGCCTATTCCATTAAAACAGATGAGACTTAAAACTTTTTGGCCACTGAAGTTTATCTTAATTAAAAAAAAAAACAGCCAATGAAATCTATGGAGAAAGATGAAATGTCAGACTCAATTGGTTAGATACTGATGTCCAAATAAAGGTGTGAGTTTACTCTGTTTTGTTGCATATAGATGTGTCGGCTGCTTCTGGGCTTATTTAAAGGGTGGTCTTTAAAAGAGTTGAGTAATCAACAAGTATTGTGTGATGATGTGACTGCTTTTTCTCTCTTTTTTTGGGTAGACATTTCACCTAACGACTAATACATACTCTTTGATTTAGGCAGAGTTGGTTTAATATTATAAAAACTTTTTCTAATTTGAAAACTAACCCTTTTTAAAAAAACTTTGAAAACTAACTTTTTAAATAAGTAAAAAGACAATAAAAAAATTATTCGGCTTTTCCAAATTATAATTAAAAAAAAAATTTAAAGAAAATATTTCTTAATTTTAAATATCTTAACAGATATATCAAAAAAATAATATCAGTTATTATCATCTCTAATTTGAAATAACTTGTCATCTTTCTTGTGATTCATCACAAAATTTCATGATTTTTTTGCATCACCCAATATCCACGAAGTTCAAAAATTTCCATCAATTTGTAACAATAAAAAAAGACTCATGTTTTGCTCTATAAAAAGTTTATGAAATGTTTTAAGGTTAAACTCATGTTATTTATTTATCTGATAATTTAAATTTCAAATCAGATCTTCATAATATTTTGTTTGTTAAAGTTTTTATCTTAAGAATATCTTATGGGATTATGAAAAACAGTTTTATGAAAAACAGTTTTTTATTTCAATAATTAATTTTGGATTTTTTAAATGCATATATAAATTTAAAACAATTTTTATGTCTGAAAAATTGATGATATTTTGATAATTTCAAATATTAAAAAGGTTAGTTTACAAAACTTTTAAAAGAGGAGTTAGTTTTCAAAATATTTTTAATTTGTATAATATTGGTCCAAATTTCCTTTTTCATTTAAGTGTAACTAACGTATTTTAATATTCATATGTTATTGGGGAAATTTATTATTTGTATTTTTGGTACTTTCGTGTGATTCTTCTATTACTCCACTATGTTTTTAATTTTCTCAATCTTTCTGATCAATATTAATTTGAGTTCTCAAATTACTAATCCATATTCTACGCAACTTTAGAATTTATAATATTTTCATGGCAATACATGTTAATCCCCTCACAAGAAAGCTTGTATATCTGTCACGAGGAGTTCTTTAACAAAAAAAAATCTGTCACGAGGAGTTTAAGCTATTTGTTTAGCTTTACCAAAGAAAAAGACTTCGGGCTTTCTACGTATAGCAAATTAGCAGAGCACTTAATGCCCCTCACAAGAAAGATTGAATATAACTTGAGGAATTGGAACCGAAAAACATATTAACTCTTGGAAACTTGACGATTTGGAGGCGAAAAAACATATTAATTCTTCTTTTTTATATAACTGGGATCCCAAAGACTATCATATTATTCATATGAACATATTAACATATTAATTCTTGGAAGCTGTCAGTTAAGATGTCTATAATGAAATCCATAGTTTTTGCAACAAGTCGTGGGGATAATGGGGTTAGGACTTACGACAGTGAGCTCACGTGTATTGTTTAAAGGTTATTTTCATGTACAAACAAACGCCATCATATGAACACATACACCCAACTGTTGATTCAGATACTCAAGGAGACACATACAAAACGCTACGAGCAAAAAAAATATCGGTAGTTCAAGTGATTTTAAAGTTATGATCAAAGTGAAATAAAACTGAGCAATGCATGTGGTGGTCCATAATTTTCTAAAAAAATCTTCATAAAAAATCTTCATGTCAATGCATGATAGTCACAATATAGTTGCTAAAAAAATCTTCATAAAAAAAACCAAAGAATGGCTGAAAAAATATTGACATGTAATATGACACCAACTTTGGACGGGGAAACACACATTTAACTCATGAACTTTCTGAAATTGCATGTTTTATTTTTCAATGATTGATTGCAAATATAAATCATCAATATACTGTTAACTTTTACAAATCATGTTTTAATTAGTCAACCGTTAATATAAAATCGGACTTCAATAATTTTTTAACATAATCCATCGGGATTTTCCGTTCAAAACTCAAAATTTCCAAGCCTAAAAGAGAATTTTCGGCGAACTCCGACGATTTTTAACAATTTTCAGCAAATTTCAGTGATAGTAACTCCGAAATTTGTTAGAAGTTGCTAAAAATTGGCGAAATTCACCAGAAATTCTCTTATGATTTTTAGGTTTGAAAAATTTGAGTTTTGAATAGAAAATCCCGACAAATTATGTTAAAAAATTAGCAAAGTCCCTTTACAAATTATTAGTTGACCAATTGAAACCCGATTTGTAATAGTCAGCGGTACATTGGAGAATTATATGTGCAATCAACAGATGAAGAATAAAACGTGCAATTTTAGAAAGTTCAAGAATTAAATGTGCATTTCTGCATTAAAAGAATTTTGGTTTTTTGTCAATTACATGTAAATGTAATAAGCGAATTTGAATCTAGTGGTAATGAAGCGACTATAGTAGCACATTTGACAATGCTGTATGTCTTGGTTATGTTTAATAAACAATACATGTGAAGAGTTTACATTAACAACAAAACATATTGCTAGAAATAACATTCAAGAAAGGACCATTTTGTTGCTAGAATTTTCCTTCTTCCCGATTCAGATATGGGATCGATCGATTTGCCACTTTACAATCTCTCGAAAGGACCATCATGCAGTGTATAGGTTTAATACGGCTAAAGAACCTAGAACACAATTCCAAATCACGAATCCTCTAACCAACTTTGGTACAGCTAACCAAATTGTCTCCAAATAGTTCCTATTAATGCGCAAGTTCGTTGGCAAAATAAAAAAAACATTTATCATTTTTCGTATATTAGTGATTAGTAAACATTACTGTCATTAATTTGCGAAGTAATTAAGATGAGTGTTTGAAATGGAAAAAGTAAGACTATTATATGAGTCCAAAATTTGGAAGGCAAAAAAAGCGAGGTAGGAGGAGAAACTACAGTTATGCTCTCACAAAAATGGCATAATTATCTCCATCCACCTTCCCACACACTCTATTTAGTCTATTCTCTCGCCGGCGATTCATATTCCAAATTAAAAACCCCCAAAACTCTACTTTCGCCGGAAATCTCTCAAAACCCGTTGAAGAGAGAATCTTCTTCCCCCCAATACAAAATCTCCTCGCTCACATTCATACTGAGACAATGTTGTTTCCCCAATGTCGGAGATGACAGCTGCAATTAGGCCACCGCCGGAAACACCGAGTCATCGCCGGGTGAAAACACGAGACGTAGCATCGCGATACCTCCACACCACTTCCTCGTTTTCGTCTTCTTCTCTATTCCGACCATCGCCGTTGAAGAGATGCCAATCGCCGACTGTCACCAGGACGAATCGACCGGCGACTCCTTCGGCGGCTGTAAATCGACCGCAATCGACAGGGCGGAGGCAGTCGGTGACACCGCGTCGTGACTCGTTGGATCGACGAGGGAGTGGTGGAGAGGAGGAGGTTTCCGCAGCGGAGAGGATGTCGTTAACTTCTGGGAGAGGCTTGCTTGCGTCGTTTCAGGCGGATTCGTTCACAGGACACGAGAACAAATCGAAGCTATATTCATCGCCGAGGGCTTGGACGACGAGTGTTGGGAGTCAACAAGAGAAGTCGAAGCTCTCTGAGCAGTGGCCTAGGTCTCTGAAACCTAGACACTGTCTCAGCAGAAGCGTAGATTTCACCGATACTATGAAGAAACCAAGCGGCTCTTGCAACGGTGTAGCTAGACCTCTGCAGAGTTCCATGGCGGACAATAGACCGGTTTCGCGAGGAAGGACAATGTCAGATTCCACCATTCTTGGATCCTTTTCTACCATCTCTGACACAGAGAGTGTTTCTTGCGGAAGAAGAAGAAGAAGAAACTCACCAGCTAGTGGCATTGTGGCCAAGGCCAGATCTTCGCCTTGCTCACCGGTTGCAAAATGTAATGGGACGAGGACGCTCTCAGCGGATAGCAGCCCTAAACTGTTTCAAAGGCGTGAGCAGATTCGAGATGCTTCACCGGGAAAGTTTGGTATGGCTCTAGCTTCTTCGAGCCCGAGAGGAAGTAGCATTGCCAGGGGAATAAGCCCTTCGAGAGGCGTGACAGGGAGGATGACGACGAGTCCAGTAAGAGTGAGAAGCACGACGCCTTTGGCTCTGAGTTTCGCTAAAAAGGAGAGGATCAGAGAGACTAGTGTTGCTGGTGATGATGCTCACTTGTTAAGGCTGTCTCACAATAGGTTGCTTCAGTGGCGGCTTGCGAATGCACGAGCAAATGCTGCTATCTCTGCGCAGAAGATGAGAGCAGAGGTAAAGCAATCTTTTTAACAACGTTGGTGATAGACTACTTATTTAACAACCATCGATGGTTTTGGTTGCAGAAAAGACTTTACAGTGCATGGATAAACATCTCGGAGCTGCATGATTCAGTCAGAGCCAAGAGAATCGAAACGCAGCACCTGAAGCACAATTTGAGACTCTTATCCGTTCTCAATAAGCAGGTAAGATAATCGCCCTAGCTCTCCTGTACTCTTTAAGAAAGTCTTGATACTGAGTTATATTTGTCCTGCTGTGTTATAGATGGCATATCTAGAAGAGTGGCTAGTAATGGACCGGGACCATACGAGTTCTTTGATAGGAGCTGCTGAAGCGTTGAAAGGCAGCACGCTTTCTCTACCTGTCGATCACGGGGCGACGGTTTGGAGCTTCTTCTCTTTACTCTAAAAACGCCTCTCTCTGTGACTGTCGCGTTCTGATGATCTTATATCCTAATGCAGGTGAATGTACAGAGTGTGAAAGGTGCTATTTGTTCAGCTGTTGATGTTATGCAGGCGATGGCATCTTCCGTATGCCTGTTGCTCCCAAAGGTAAAAAAAAATTGCAAATATATAGATTGTTAAGGAGGCAAAGGATATGCTTATTTTTTGGATATTTTTCTCAGGTTGTCAAAGTAAGTGGCTTGGCAGTACAACTTAACCGTGCGAATGTTAAGGAGCAAAGGATGCTCCAACTGTGCAGGGACTTTCTTAACATAATCTCAGCGCTAGAGGTAGGAATATTCGATTTTGATGCTTATGAGATTTTGGCGATTTACTGTTCGAATTCGAATTCGCAGGTAGTGGAATGTAGCTTGAGGACACAGGCTATACAGATTACAGTAGAAGAAGATCATCAGATTCATACAAAGAAACCGATTTTTTTTTCTTTTTGATAGTTTTAACAACCAGGAGAAGTTAGTTAGACTTGTAAATATGCAAACTTTGGTGTTCTAGTGAAATTTATGCTGTTGTTCTAATGGAAACTTAAGTACCTGAAATCAGATTTATAAGCCATCTTCCAAAATTTTACACATTTCTTTGATCGTTAAGAATAAAGAATCAACAAAACTGAAGTAAGAGAAAAGAAAATTTGAATCTTTCGAAATTTTGAGGTTCGGTTAATTAAAATCCAAGAAACTTACTGGAGACGGAGCTTTTTCGACGGCAAAGGACTCATCGCTTCGTCGTCCGGCGAGAATCCCGTTACCGGCGTGATGTTAATGTCGAATCCACGGTGGCCACTGCTGCTGACGTGGCTAGTAGATCCCAAACCTCCCGAATTCGAAACGACGCTACTTCCTTCGTAGTGGCACCGTTTGTGGCCGCCGAGAGCTTGACCGGTGGGGAACGATTTCTGACAGATGGAGCAAACGTGTGATTTCACGGCGATGGACGGTGTCCACGCCTTCTTCTCATCACATCCACCGCCGGATGGATTCCGGTGACCGGCCCTGTGACCGCCGAGAGCTTGGTAAGACGGAAACGTCTTGTCACAAACGCCGCAATTGTAAACCGGCTTCTCCGCCGCCGACACAGAAACACCGCGATCTCCGTCGCGAGCGAGAAGCATCAGGCAGAAAGCGAGATACTCTTCCTCAGTGAGATGATGATGATGATGAAGATCAGATCTGGACCGTTTAGATCGCTTACCTTTGGTCCAATGCTCAACGCCATGGAATCCGGTGGAATCTTCGAAGAGAGTCGGCGTTGGAGAAGCTAATCTCGGTGAATTAAGAGCTTCAAGCGCCATTGAAACAACCAAATTGGAGAGCAGAGAGAAAATGAAGAGTGTGTTAGAAGAAGAATCTTGAGGAAGTTGCGTGGAGAAGAAGAGGTGAAGAAGAAGGTGTTTAAAAAGAGAGTGAGTGAGAGAGTGGGTGGCCAAACTGAAACGATAAATGTGCGAAGCAAGCAAGTTGTGTACTGTACTTGTAATAAAATATTCTTTTTTTGCCCAAAATTTGGCCAGAATGGAATATAATTTTTAACACGTTTTGCTTGGTGAGGTATTAAAGCTACAGACAAGTCCGCTCTTCAAACTTCTCTTCTTGTTGTTGTGATTAGTCGAAAGTTGACATTTTAAATCGAACTAAACAATAATGATTGCTTGTAAGGAGGGTAGGACCAATAGATGTCAATATGGTCTGCAGGTTTAGCCCAATTGATCCGTTGTAGAGTGGGTTTAGGCTTAGCTTTCTAAAACGCAACTTGCAGCAGGCTGATTCGTGTGGTCCGCCAAAAAGTGAAACCGTAGTGGGTTAACCCGTTTGAGACGGATTATTAAGTTATTTATTTTATATAACTTATTTAGAGAATGATAAAAAAAATATGACGGTGAAGAAGAGATAAAACTTGAGAAATAGTTATGTAATGTTCTATTTGGTTTTCGGATTACAAAAATTTTTACTTTAAAGTTTTGTTTTGAATAACATTTGAGGTTTTTTTGTTGTTTCTCAAATTTAATTTTAAAATTTTCCAAAGAATCTTCTTACTGATTTTAGTTTGTCATAAGATTTTAATTTTCATGTGTGGTTTGATTGTTTGAAATTTTGAATAATGATTTGTCTTACAAAATAAAATAAAAAGGTTTTGTTAAAGTTTATGTTTTACTTTGTGTATAGATGATGCATGTATCCACAGCAATTTGCACAACTAATCAATATTAATTCTCATATCTTAACGAATATAAAACATGTTTAATTCTCAAGTCTAAAGATGAATAAAATAAGTTTGCAACACACATTTTATTTTTATGGCTGATTGAACCCAACATAGAACAACAAAAAACTTAATATATGACCCGCAGACTGGCCAGCATATATATTGCCTAATATGGCGGAGCAGATTTAGGTTTAACTTTCCAAACTGCAGCCCGCAATGGGCTGACCCACATAGTCCGCCAAACAAATAAAATCGCGACGAATTGATCTGTTAGGTGTGGGTTGGCCCGTTTGACATTTTTAGCAGGACGTATACTAAAAGAATGCGGCGACTCTAACGGTTTATAATATTATTCTGAAGTCTTTTATCAGTTTATGAATGTATCACTTATTAACTGGATGTTCTGGATATATAATATGCCAATTAAAAAAAAAAAAAAACATAAAAACGAAGGATTATGTCAACGACAATATAACCATATTTAAGTTGCACAAAAAACAAGTCCAAGAACTAATGATCAGATCAGCATATCCGTAAGATTTAATGCATTGTACCTTAACTGGAACTTAGACACAAGAACATAATCTCCAAGCTGTTCTCTTTCTGTTTTAATAATGAATTATGACTTTTCACTGAATAATTTTATTTGTTTGTGTGTGTGATGGTGATCTTAAGACAAGCAAACGAGTGTGAATGTCATCTTGTCGGAATCTCAAACTCTTTCGTGCCGTCCTTTGGTCTCTTACTATCTCTCTTTCTATGCCCATATTCTTGCCCCATTAATTAAGTTGTGTGATGCCAATGTTGCATTTGGCTATCTACCAGATAAACTCTTCTTTTTTTTGTCAAACATTTTATTTTTCTATATTAAAATTTCCTCTTTATTATTTTTTTCTTTTCTCAATTATATTACTTTACATTATATTCTTATTTAGTTTATATTTACGGTTACACTTATCGATTCATAAGACCTTTGAATAAACATATATGATATATCTTATAAAATGTAATTACAAAAAGTAGTAAATATAGAATGAAATTTAAATATGGAGATTTTTTTTTTAATCTCAAATATGAAGTATTTCGGCTCACTGTTTATTTTTTAAGTGAAAAGGGATGGAATCTACGAACTCGTATGTAAGATCATCCAATTCATTGACCATTTGTTTTCCCAAAACTTAGAAACATTGATATACAAAATAAGTTCATTGTCCTTTTTTTTGTTGTTTAAGGGGCTAAAGCAGGTTCGTTGTCACAAGACATTTTAGACATATATCGTGCATTGGAGGCGCCGCGCCCCATATATATTCTTTCTTTACTCTCTTTGTGAGGCTATGTACATAAATTTGTTTAACATTTACTGAAGACTACGAAAGCTTCTATATATAATATAACAACATTAATGTACTCTTCATGCAATGGAGTGTCATTCCTCTTTGAATCTGTCTAAACTTGGCTTCATCGACCCCACAAGTTGACTAATCATATGGTAGGTTAAGAACATTAAGAGTTGTTCAAGATACAATGGTTGAAGATTAAGAACTTCTGATTTTATAATCGATCATAAATATAAAATATATCGTCCTCCAAGTTATTCTCTGGCACAGTGCTCTATATAAATGTAGAGACGCACACATTTAGAAAAATCCAAAGAGAAAAAAGATAGGAGATATCGAGCGAGCTATGGAGAATCAAGCTTTCGTAGATGGTGAACTGGAGTCTCTTTTACGGATGTTTAACTTTGATAGATGTTCATCTGACGAGTCGAGCTTTTACAATGATCAATATCATCTTCCTAATGAGATTGATGCTTTCTTCCCATTTGGCACAATTCTTGATGAGACCTATACGGCCGTTCTTGAAGGTTCCAGTCACCAAACGAACCTCTATGTCGACTCAAGAGAAGTAAGTTCAAGTAGAAAAGTGTTAAATTTCCTGACTAAATTTTAATTGCATGCTAATTTGCCATTACCGTGCAATATCAATGAGCAAACGATAACGGTTAACGCATAGCAGGAGCTGGTGAAACCCAAGAAGAAGCAAAAGTTAAGCCCGGAAAGCAGTTTGGTCACCGAGCCTAAGACTACTTGGAGAGATGGTCAGAGCCTAAGCAATTTCAATAGTTCAGATGATGAGAAAGCTTTATGTTCAAAAAGCCTTAAAGGCAAAGCAAATTTTAACAAAGGGAAAGCTACCGATCCTCAGAGTCTATACGCTCGGGTAATTCAAGAAAACTAAACAACTATTTTCATTGCTGATTTGAGTTGAGTCATTAGGTTTTGTTGAACTAAAATGTTGAATAATGATGCAGAAACGAAGGGAAAGGATAAACGATAGGCTAAAGACATTGCAAAGCCTAGTTCCAAACGGGACAAAGGTCGATATAAGCACGATGCTTGAAGAAGCCGTCCATTACGTAAAGTTCATGCAGCTGCAAATTAAGGTAACAATCTTGGTCTTGTTCGAGACTGTTAACAATGTAAAACTCTTTCATAAACTCTTGTTCATAACATTTCTTCTAACCAGTTTTTTTTTTTTTTCCCTTGGCAATGTAGCTCTTGAGTTCAGATGATCTATGGATGTATGCACCTCTTGCTCACAATGGTCTCAATATGGGACTACATCATAATCTTTTGTCTCGGCTTATGTGAAGACAATAATCGGAATAACATAACTTAGTTGCTGTTGTTGTTTTCTATGTTCATGAATCATGATTTTTGTTTTTTGATTCGAGTTGTTCAATTATTATCTTTCTTAGTTGACTCTCGTTTTGTAATTAATTATTATACGATAAAGTCAATTTGGACTAACTAGCATATTTTGTGTGTGTGTGTGTGTGACTAACTAGCATATTAATTTTATTTTATTTAAAGAACTAGCAAGACATATTGGGGATCATCAGTATTATTTTAAGGACTACCAATATTATTTTCGATCTCAATTTCAATATCATATATATATATTATTTTATTTTTTGGAAAAAGGCTTAGTTTCAATATCATATTTGAAGGCAAAGTTTTGGTTTTGAACGTCGGAGGATTCCACTTTAATAAAACTATAAAAGTCAGATAGCCGCAAAAAGGGATAAAATATCATATTTGAGGGCTATGTTGGTTCTAATATGGAGCTAAAGGCTTGAATGATATTCAATAGAAAGTATACACATATATGACTATATATGTTGAGGAAATAAAAATTTACTTCTTAAATGTACTGGCCAGAAATCCACGATTTTCATGATTTATCCCAAAAAAAGGTTTTGAACTAACCAACATTGAAATTCAGAATACAAATGCATAAAGAAACAAAGTATGAATGATGTGGTACCGTTCAAACTCGCCGTTATTTCTACCATACATTATTATTATATAAGTCAATAACCCCATGATTTTGATTTTTTTCAATCAGAAATCTTGTACCAGTCAAACTCCTTATCCTTTACAAACAGAAATTTTGGTAATTGACGGAAAATCAAACTGATACAATACCCAAACAAGCCCTAAAGAAGATGCAAACACCGGTAAAGGTCCAAACATCCAAAGCAAAAGCGGTAAAGAAACGCACATAACCCTGTTCCCAACCATAGCCATAAAAAACCCTCTCTCCAACACCAATCTTGTATACTCTCTAAACGACTCGGTCCCCGTCGTAAATTCATAACCGCAGTCGCAGTCTCCTTCATGCTTCTTACCAATCGCGTTGATAAGGAAATTGGCATCCATCAAGTAAGTCACGGCAAGTGAGCTAAAGAAGAAGCTCACTGCAAGAAGCAACGAGGAAGAGGCATATTTGAAGACGAAGATCGTAGGGTTTTGTGAGCCGAAGAAGATGTTATCGGCGGTTTTGATGAGGTGACTCGCTTCGAACGCGTTGTTAGTAACCGCAGCTAGAGAGAGCAAGATAAGGATGGAGATTGTAGCGGTGAGTATCGTCACCATTTTTTTGTTCCTCAAGCTTTGTACTGCCAACATCCCAGTCTTATCGTCACCCTGCGTTTTCATTATGATACAATAAATCAAGAATAATTATTTATTAACAGAAAAACTACAATTTCATGTAAACTGTTTTTTTTTTTCATAAATTATTTTTGTAAGGTATAAATGTAAACGCCCATTATATTTTTTTTTTAAATCAGAAAATGTTTCAAGCCGTAACCAGATTAATTTCCGAAATATTTAGAAAGCTGCGCTGGGTATTTTTGCGATATAAAGCATGTAAAATGGCTTTGTGCCCAAAAAAAAAATAAAATAAAAAAAAGCATGTAAAATGGCCAAGAAAAAGAAGATAACCTCTTTGATTTCACGAAACCAAGATTTGCGTCTGGAGGAATCGATGCCAAGAGAAGTACGAGAAGGATTGCGCTTGAAGGTGTTCCAGAGGAAAGCATGGTATCCCACTGCTATGAATACACTCAATGGCACTAAAACACTGTCTGTGTCCACCTCCATTCTCATTTTCTCCTTTTTTTTTTTTTTTTTTTTTTTTTTAATTTTGGNTACTAATTTTAATTCTAATTCGCATTTAACAAAGGGATATGTTTATATATAGAAAGTTCAAAAAGTTAGTGGACAAATGGGATTCATAGTCAGATATCAAACAAACATATAGTGGACATCTCTTTATGTATTGCCGGTGTAATTTGGACGTACACGTAACGTAACTTATTCTAATACACATCTCAACATCTGACTATATATACACTCACTTTAGACATCAACAACTAATTTAAAACACTATCTGCTGAGAAATAAACGATGCTTTATTAGAGAAAAGGGTTGACTAATGTTTTTGCATACTTGCATATGAATAATGGAACATAAATATCGGTATCATAAATCAAATATGTTGGAGTTTTTAACCAAAAAGAAAATATATATGTATACATATGTTGGAGGATACTCATGCAATGGAAAGCTAAATTATGTTACATAGATTCTTAATTTCTAAAATGACAGAAATAGTGTTTTCTATTTAGTTAAATCTTCACCAAAGAAGCCCCCCACAGAACGAGCTTTTCTGGTAGCTTTCCAGAGAAAGTGACTAAGCTTTGGAGCAGTTTTCACATGCCATATGTTTCGATTCCAGTCAAACTCGTGTGCTAGAGCTTCGGTGCTGTCCAAAATGGCCAAATTATAGCCCGACTTTTGTGGAGAGTAACATCCTGAACTCACCGGTAATCAAACAAATAAAGGTGAGGATGTCCTCATACAGAGGTAAATTTAAAGAGTGGTTAAAGTCATTTTATTCCTTAAAAAAACACCCTTCACTTAAAGGTTTTACTGTTGAGTACAATAGAGTTGCTAAATCTTAAGAATATATTTGATATGTAGTTGATTTGCCGGTTTTTTTTGCATACAAATCTTATTTGATATGTAGTCAAATCCTTTTATGTAATCGCTGTTTCTTGTTTCTTTTCAATGTTGTGTCTAGGTACACACAGTGCGCTAAGTATGCGAGAGATGGAAATTTGAAAATTACCCGCACTAAACCTAAGAGGTTTCTGGTGTTTAGGGAAGATGAGAAGAGCAAAGAGTTTTGGTACTCAGAAAATAATGGAGATGTCAGCATCTTCCTTGGCACAAGTGAAACCTTTTGTGTCTCGGCAAGCATGTACCCAGGACTCATTCCTAACTCCATCTATTATGTTAAAGGCCCGGGAATTGGTTGTTAATTACAATGTAGCTTCTGTCAAGACCCGTAAAGAAAATAGATGGCAATTACTGGATTGACCCCGTTGCTTAACACTTAAAAAGAGTTAGACATGGGATTTTTAACCTATACCGGAAAATCCGAACCGTACCGAACCGAAATACCCGTACTCGATTGATTTCGGATATAAATCAAATCACCTACTGGATAAAATATTTGATATATGTGGGTATCAGGTAATATCCAATCCGAACCGATATCGATCGGGTACTCGAATTACCCGAATTACGAGTATTATGAAATATTTTTGATATTATATGTATAAGTTTTTTAGATTTTTCGATAATTTCCAGTATTTTAATTTTTTTTTTTAAATCGGATTTACTGATTGTTTTTGGGTTTTTCGGGTGATAAATACCGAAATATCTGAATCCGAACTATAACAAAAAAATATCAGGTATATTTTGGTTCTTTATACTTGGACCCAAACATACCCGAAACTTTACTGAACCGAAATCTACAAGGTACCTATATGATACAGAGATCACCTACCCGAAAGACCCGGATCCGATTGGAACCTACCATACCCGACCCGATAAGCTTAAGTCGCAGCCTTAAGAAGAGTACTGTTTGACAATTCATTACTTCTAAATATATTTTAGTTATTGTGATAAGATTATCTCCATTCAATTACATTTTCTAAGGTTATTATAGTTATGTCCCCTAAAATATATTATCAGATTTGTCTGCACCTCGTATTCGTTACCACAATTTCAAATGAGATTGAAAATGAACTATCTTTTTTTTTTTCGTTACCACAATTTTGTTCTTGTTTCACTTCGACCGTTTAATTCCGCATAGTTTTTGTCATGTTGCGTTTTTATCTTTCATTAGATCAAGGGGTTTAGAAAATATATGGTGAAACAGTAAAATATACATTGCACCAAAAAGAATTCACATTTGATAGAAAAGAAGAAATCTAAAACATTTAGGTGGTCTGAGAAATAGGATGGATGCTGGGAGAGTTTTCTCCACGACGACAATTTCGACAACGTCGGCAAATTCCTACAACAGCAAAGATAAAGAAAAAGAAAAGCAACATCAAAGGAACCATCCATGGCTTAAACCATGGAGGATCTTTTGGGAAGATCAATGCAGCTTCTTCTCCATTATCTGGGTACCTCATCGTCAACGTTTTGATATGTCTTTAAAATGTCATTCGTGAACAACCACCATAGTTTTCTTCTCAACTCCTGAGGTTTTCCTTCTCGGAGATGAGAAGACAAGCCAACGAAATTTTTCTTGCTCTCAAAACATTTGTTTTATGATATCTTGTGTTTTGTTTAAATGATTATTTTTAGTGTTTTTGCTATATTTTCTATAGAAGTTTTGGACATTTTTGCTATTTTTGGGGACTCTGGAAACTTGATCATGGATTCAATGGTGAGTCATAAAATAGAATATGCAATCAATAGGTTCTTGTAATATCTTTTTATCATCTTTCTTGATCTTTTTTGCCATGGAGTCATTCATTTCCAAATTTTCCATGACTTCGTTCATGAAAGGGGAAAAAAAAAAAAGACGACCAATCCAATCCAAAAAGGCATGCTAACTGAATTTTATTACTTCTTACACATTTTTCTCCATAACCGAACCAAATCTGAACCTAAACCGAATTGTTTAAAACCGAACAGAACAAGTGAATGCCCACATCTACCAGAGACTAGAAGATGTTATTATTTACCGTGGTTTCATTTTTCAAAACACACATGGATGATGATTGAAAACGAAAAATTGGGTAAAACTACATCCTTTTATTTCACAAAGAGAAATCCGTAGATGGAGGACAATAAATATAGAACTGAAACACAAACAATAACAAAAACTGTCACCAAAAAAAAAAAAAAAAAAAAAAAACNCTAAACAGAAGCATACAAGCTCGGGACGAAAGAGAACCAACGAAAGCCACAACTCCATTTCTCCGGCAGCGAAGGACATTTTGGAACCCAATGCCATGTCCTTCTCCCAACATGAAAGAACAAAATCTCAGGCCAATTGTAGCAACAAACACAGATCATATCCTTGTGCCACAAACAGTAGACATGCTCGTAATTGTGGTAACACACAGAAGTAAACTTCCGACAAACAATCTCCGGTAGTGTCTCAGCTTCGATCCAGCTCTCTGTTTCTTCCCTAAATTCCCAAATCTTGATACTCCTGCAAATCCCATTGCTCCCAATCCCTCCCACCATGTAAAGTATCTTCTTTTCGTGATCAGTCACTAACCTAGCGAAGGTGATCTCATCGTCCGCCGGAAACACTCCGTCTCCGGTGGCCGTAGTCCATTTACCGTTATCGAGATCGACGCTCACGAGCAGAAAAGGCTCGGATCTTGCGAAGTAGAGAGACCCATTGTGAAAGACTCCATCTTGATTAAACCCACGAGGCAAGACTTGATCAACGCCGCCGAATTTCTTCCATGACCGTTCGCCGGAATCGTAGAGGCAAACGGATCTCGAGACCGCGGAGGAAGAGGAGGAGCAGAGTGTGAAGATCTTGTAACCGTGAGGGGAAGCGACGAGGGAGAGAAGCTCGTAAGGGAAAGGGTAAAACGGGAATTTGACAAATCTGGAGGATCTGGTTAAAGGATTGAGGATTAAGAGAGAGGAAGCAGAGGAAGAAGAGAGAGAGAAGCAGAGGAGACCGTGAGAGGAAGAGAGGAGGGAGGAGGCGCAGGATACGGAGAGGGAGCGAGGGAGTGGTAACGTGCGCCACGAGTGGAGATTGAAGTCGAAGAGAGGGAAAGATTGGTGAGACTGAGGGTGAGAGAGGAGGATGAAAGAAGGGAGAGAGAGAGAGTGGTCGGAGAGGTAAGTCGGAGAGAGGATGAGAGATCGGAGATGCTTTGAGACTGATCGGAGAGCGACGAGGGTTTTGAAAGGGAGGAAAGAGACGATGTGGTCGAGGAGGTGGTTTGGCAATCCGGACCAGAGGATTGGGTCCATTTCAATCGGAGAAGATAAGGCGGTGGGGGAGGATTCCGGTGACCAGTAGAGGAAAGAGGATGCGGAGGTCAGAGAAGTGGTGGTGGTGGTGGTGATGGTAATGGGTTTCTTGCCGTGAGCTCTGAGACGGAACATGGTGCGAGAGATTAGTCGGAGAGGGAAAATGGATTATGGAGTGGTTTGCGTTTACTTCAAGAAGACTCGAAGAGGGAAGAAGACGCGTTATAAAAATAATCTCCGTTTGCGGTTTAGATTGTTGACATTAGAGAGAGTGGAAAAATTCGAATCGCATTTAATGCATAATCAAATTAAAACGGAAGAAAGTAAATCACGCAAAACAGAAAAATCGAATGCCAATGCTGCTGGTTAACATATATGCACACGTATAAATAAAATATATATAAGAAACTCCTGCTGCTCTAATAAATTAAAAATTAGTATCTTATCCAAAACCAAACAAGAACCAGAATCCAAAATAGCATGGAACCATACCAAAATTCTAGTTTGATTATGCATTGTTTAAAACCAAATAAACCAAACTGAGATCTCGAATGACGATGTCTAAGTCTAATAAGTCACATATTTGACGGTACAACTACCATAAATGATAAAACGACTCGAGGAGAGAATAGTCACGACTCGAGGAGAATAGTCAGACCTCTTCGCAGAGTATCAACAGCTAAAAGTAATGTATAACTAAACGTTATCAAAGTCAGAACGTCGTAAGACCACCACCTAATTTATTATTATTAATTAAGAAAAGGCAAAAGTTGGTTTAGAAAGATCAATCTTAGGACCACTTTAAAATTGGTCCTTACACAAGTAGTATTTCGATTGAGAGTGCGACAGTGGCTGATAATGAATTACTAGGACCGCTAGGATAAGGTCTTACCACTCGGTCCATGCATAGATGATATATAGATGTAGCTGCTGCGATCTATCTATGTGTGTGTCACTACTATCAAGGAAACACAAACGAAAAATAGAGGAGGAGGTTACTCGGATTTTTCGAAACAAGTATCTCAATTTTATTGTAGGATTTGAGACCCAATCTAGAGCCTTAAGTTCTGTACAAACCTTTCTAAATTGAAAGTAAATAGACAGTTAGACACCAAGATTATATGAATTCGTATAGCAATGTGACGCCTTACATGCATTAATTCGCAGAAAATTAATATAGAAATCTACTGAAATGCTCGTAAGTCGTAATACATTGATATATACAAAGCTCTTTCTTTCAGTCTTTCCCACACCCATGTACTGATCTTCAACCACTTTAATCTTCGCCAGGCAATTTTTCTTCAACTTTTACTTAAAATGGCTCTAACCACTAAAATATGATAAGCATGCAATTTATTCATGTGGAAACAGATCATTCGACACTCAACAAACAATAACATGGATGATGCATTATAAGTGTAGTAGTTTATCATATATTTCATAACTAGATACATTATGTTACAATGTACATAAGAGATAGTTCACAAATACAATAATATATTGCGCATTTTTTTTTTTCAAACTGACTGTAAGCAAAGCATTCAACAGTCAATAAACATTCACACGCAAGACAAAGAATCATGATTAGCAGATTAGGTAATCAAATAGACTCCTTAAACCATTATCAACATGACTCCACTAGTCAAATCCTCGTGATTTGGAACATGTTCTTCCAAACTTTTAAGCGACCAATTCTTTTAAGCCACAAATTAAAGGTTACATGTACACCAATCCAGTTCAATTACATTTAGCAACACATAAATCCACCGATAATCATGTCATGTGTCATAGACGTCTGTCATTCCGCCTTTGTCTTGGTATCTTGATTTATTCGAGTCCTAGTAATGTCTTTTAGGCTTTTTTACCATTATGTTTTTTTTTTTTTTTTTCTTTTTTGTTAATTGTGATATTAGATAATTATTATTTTTGAACCAAAAAAAAGTTATATAATTATTTTATTTGTTATTTTTAGAACTGGGCGCGGGATAAGTACTTGCATTTTTTGGCTGTCTTGTGATCCACCTTGCCTTGCTCAAAATCCACAAATACTAACTTGTGACTTGCCTTGTACTTGACAAGTACTTGCTGTCACGGATACTTGTCTGAATTTTGCCGATCCGCAAGTTACTTGCTTTGCCTTGTAACCTGCAAATAACAAGTATTTGCCTTGCAAATAACAAGTACTTGCCTTGCAAATATCAAAGAAGAAGACTGAAGAAGTGAATCAAGTGATAAGTTTCGTGTTAATGATTTAATGTCTTAATGAGCTAATGGACTCAAAAATTAGGCTGAATTGTGATATAAGTGAAAGAGTTATATGATTGATCTGATAAGAAAAATTTGAAAACATTAAAATAAGCCTTAATACTAACAAGGCAAGTATTAGTGGGGCAAGTATCAGTAAAAAAAAATCTGACTTGCGACTTGTCTTGTATTTGCATGTAATAAATTTTTTTGACTTATGATCCGTCTTGCTTCGAACAAGTACTTGCTTAAACAAGGTGGGTCAAGGCGGATCACAGATTTATGAACAAGTAATGGGTACTTGTGCCCAACCCTAATTATTTTACCCGAAAAATATATTTAGCACAAGCATTGTAACTTGTTCTTGGTTGGTGGTGAGTTCAAGGTTTCAAATCTTAGTCATTTTACAATGGATTGGTTTCCAAACGACTCCATTTTATGGTTTAAAAAGTAAAATCATTAGAGAGAAAATTTGTAGAAATACTATCAAAGTTTAAAATATTTTGAAAACTAACATCTACTTTAAAACTTTTGAAAATGTTCTACATTTTTTATCCAAAATGTTCAAAATATAATGTGAGTAAACAAAACATATAATTGTTTTTTTTTTTTGAGAAAAATAAATTATATTAGAATCCAGTTGTGTTACTTTTAAAATAATTTTAAAATATAAGAAAAATATCATTACAACGATTAAGAACTAAATGAATTAATGGATGTTAATTATAAAAATCGTCATTTTGATATAATATGCGTAAAAGGAAGATGTAAAACATAGATAAATTTTCAAATTATATAAAATAAAGTAGAATATGAAACAACCCTTAAACAAATCTCCCACATTACTTGTAGGAATATAGGAGAGAAAAAAAAATATAAAAAATCACCGATTTATGTTTCAAATCTTCCAGAAGATGAAGATGGAGAGAGCAGAGAGATGATGATGAGGTTGATGATATCTAGGACGTTCCCGTCCGTGAAGCTTCGCAATCACAACCTTACCCCTAAATCTCCAGAATTAAAAAGTTTGCCAACCCAAGTTCCGATTTCATCTTCTTCTTCGCAAGAAAACTCGAAGATCCCTAAACCCAAATCCTGGTCCGTTTATCTCATTCTCTCTACAAACGAACCTATCAAAACATACGTCGGCATCACCACCGATTTTACTCGCCGGTTCGTCATCTTTCTCTTCTCTTCTCCCTTTTTTTACACTGTTTTGAAAATTGAATTGATTCTGGGCGATTCACCATCTAAAAGATTAGTTTTTGATTGATATTCCATTTTGTAAAGCATGAGTTTTTATTTCCAGTTCACAAATTTCAAAGAAATTTTGGGGCTTTTTGAAAAAAAGGCAAAGTGCTTTTGTTGCAGATTAAAGCAGCACAATGGTGAGATTAAAGGAGGTGCAAAAGCTTCAAGTGCAGGAAGACCATGGCTTTGTGCTTGCATCATCACTGGCTTCACTTGTTTAAGCCAAGGTACTCTTATTACAAAAAACATCATCTTTCTTCATCTCTATAAAAGAATTGAACTTTGCCATTTTGCTTGCCCTGTCTCATTCCCTCCTTAGCTTCCTCGTTTGAATCAGAATGGAAGATCTTCTCAAGAAGGTTACCGAGGAGAAAGAAAGAAGAGGAGATGAATCAGAGTGATGCTTTGCTACAACACCGGAAGAGGGCATTGGATAAAGTCAGGGACTCGCTAGAATGTAGTCACCTTGAAACCGATTGGCAAATTGTGGCCAGGTAACAGACGGTTACTTGTTATATGGCAAACTACATTGCACAATTCCATGAGCTATTGTAACTTTTAAGGAACACTGTTCAAGTGTGATGATGCACTAAAGTTGTAGCAAATCTACTCAAGATTGGTTGATTCGTGTTTGTCTTCAGTTTATATAGAGACAGACATCTTTTAAGAGTTAAAGATTGAACAACTGTAAATTGGTGGTTATGCTAAGCTATTGTGAAAGCAGTCAGTGCTCAACATCCAATTAAATTGTGCTTTATCAGATCTTGAGGGACTAGTTTTCCGTGTACCGGTCCATGTCATCGCTTGTAGTTCCTCATCACTTTTTTGCATCTTTGAGGGTTTTGGTTATGTGTTTGCGGTTTGGTTTTTATGACAAAGGTTATCATGGTAAGGTTGCAATCGAAGATTCGGTGGTTTTTTTACCAGGTAACCACTGGTTTTTTTACTAAGATTCGTTCACTTCCAGTGAGTGATCAAGTTGTTATGCGTTTAGTATGATATTGAGTGTCTTTTGAAGTGTCATTTGGGAGTTTTGGTACTTGAGATCTGTCCATGAGCTTTACAAAAAATGACAATGTAACTATGATGCCTTTGAGACTTGAGAGATTAGACTTCAATTTTTTTTCCAACCCACAACAATATACCCTTAAATCAAAAATTCAAAACCATAGTAAAAAGATATTACTACTACTTATTCAACATAATTTATAAGAAAAAGAAAAATCAATTGAGTAATTTTTGTTTGTTTATGAGAGAGCATTAATATGATCATGGCTTGTATAATAAAGAAGAAAAATAAAAAATGGTGCAACCCACGTCCGCTTTTCAGGCCGGTGGTTTTGTTTATTACTCGTCCCAAAACATGAACTCCATTATATCCCAAATTCGAGACCACCCCTTTTAATAAAGAAAAACTATTAATCAACAATCACTTTTATTTCTACATCAAGAAAATCGAAAAAAAAAAAAAAAATGGTGTTAGGTCTTAGAACAAAGAGCCGTAGAGACAACGGAGTGTTCGTTGAGTATTTAATCTCAATCAAGGAGCTAAAGCCATGGCCAACTAGCCAAGTCCCTGCACAATGCGTCCTTCTCAAATGGGAAAACGGAGAAAACAACTCAGGCTCGTTCATCGCGGTCGTGGGCAAAGACACGATCATGTTCAACGAGTCCTTTAGGCTAACCTTAACGTTAGAACCCAAAGGCGGCGCAGACAACAAGTTCCAGAAGAATCTTCTTGAACTTAATGTCTACGACGCCAAGAAGAAAGATAAGGGTGTCAAGAACAAGCTTCTTGGCTCCGCCGTGGTCAATCTTGCGGATTACGGTGTGTTGACCAATTGTGTTCCCGTGGGAGCTCCGTTTACTTTCAAGAAGAGCTCGAGGAACGATGCGAGCGCTGAGATTTATCTAACTATTGAGCCGGCCGGAGAGGACGAGGATGAAGGTTATCGGAGTAGCTGTTCATCGCAGCCGAAGATGAGAGGATCGGTGGATAAAGATGGTAGTGAGTTTAGTTTGGCGTCGTTGACGGACGACGACGATGATGCTTCGTCGGTGTCTTCTTCTACACGGAGGGTTTCTTTCTCAGCTATGTGTGATGCTAATTCTACGGTACGCATTTCATAATTTTATTATTCTTTTTTTTTTTTTTTTTAAATATAATCTTTTGATTAGGGTTGTTTTGTGTTGGAAATTGGATCTGAGGTACGCACGTCTCTATGCCTAAGTTTTTTCGAACTTTTTTTTATAATAAATTGGCTAAGAAAATTCTATGTTTTTTTCTTTGTAAAGTTAAACATATGTATGATTAACCAATAATTGCGAAATGTTTTTGTCTAATCGATTAGCGCATATTGTTTAACAATTTTAATAAATACTACTCTTACAATTATTAAAATTTGTTAGAAGCATCTACAAAATCTATGGCATTGTTGAAAAAATACATGCAGCTCAGTGAAATTTGGATGTTAGAGATGCTTTTTCATATATATATATATATATATATATATTTTCTAATAATAAATTAAAATCACTACTGTTAGAAATCATTAAGCCTATCAAGATCTGATTCTTAAAAACACAATTTGTATCAAAATTCCAAGAGTTGAGTTTCATATTAGTGTTCTTGAACAAATACTAAAGACTAAATATCTTAAATCGTTGAATTAAAACAGAACACAGAGGCGGAGAAGAACGGAGAAGAGAAGAAAGGTTGGAAACATGTAACGCTGAAGCACAGCAACAACGAAGCAGCACTCGTCTCCGAGATCGAGAATCTACTAAGAGAAGAAGAAAGAAAAAGACAGAGCAATCAACCAGTGGTTATAAACTCAGAGACTGATCAAAAACACAAGAACGATACAAATCCCTTTCTCAAGAAACAGTTCTCTGAGATCAGATCTGTTCCTTCTCCGTTGCCTCCGGACGCAGCAAGAAAACAGATGAAACTTCGCACAAACACTCTTGCCCTAGGAAGAAAGACTCTAGGCATGGAAGGAATTCCAAGACTCAAACAACTCAAGTCTATTCAGTTGCATTTTGACGGAACCGGAACGAATAAGATCACTGATGATAGTCGGAAAAATGCGAATGGAGTGAGCAACAAGTTAGGTTTAATAACTCCGCAAGAGCGTAGAACAGAGATGCTTGAAGATGAGCTAAAGGAAGCAGCGGCTCTTGAAGCAGCTGTTTACTCTGTGGTAGCTGAGCATAGTAGCTCGATGAGCAAAGTTCATGCTCCTGCTCGCCGTCTCTCTAGGTTTTATCTTCATGCTTGTAAAGAAAATGATCATTCCAAGAGAGCTTCCGCGGCTAGAGCCGCGGTTTCTGGATTGATATTGGTTTCTAAAGCTTGTGGAAATGATGTTCCAAGGTATTATAACCATATCAACATCTTTATACTTTGATGGTCGTATCTTGGCGTAAAAAATAACATGCATTGTTTGTTTCTATAGGTTAACATTTTGGCTATCAAATTCGATTGTGCTTCGAGCAATCTTAAGCCGCGGTATGGAGAGACTGAACCTTGTTTCCAGTAAAGCCGGTTCAGATGAATGGGAAGATCCTCGAGCATTTCTTGCGGCGTTGGAGAAGTTCGAGTCTTGGATCTTCTCAAGAGTTGTTAAATCAGTTTGGTGGCAGGTAAATCCAAAAAGAACAAATTTTCCAAACAGGGTTTAATTGTAAATCATCAAACCGTTAATGCGAAAGTGGAATCTCATTGCAGAGTATGACGCCGTATATGCAATCAGCAGCGGTTAAAGGATCGATATCGAGGAAGATTTCGGGGAAAAGACGGTTAGGTCACAAGAACCAGGGACTATATGCTATAGAGCTATGGAAGAATGCCTTTAGAGCTGCCTGTGAAAGACTTTGTCCTCTAAGAGGCTCAAGACAAGAGTGTGGTTGTTTACCTATGCTTGCTAAGTTGGTATGAGATTAGCTTTTTTGACCAGCCCTAATCTTGAAAGTTTCTTGTTATAGCTGCTTGATTTGCTTGTGTTTTCAGGTTATGGAACAGTTGATCAGTAGACTTGATGTCGCAATGTTCAACGCGATACTCCGTGAGTCCGCGGGTGAAATGCCGACAGATCCTGTCTCTGATCCGATCAGCGACATAAACGTCCTTCCGATTCCTGCAGGAAAAGCAAGTTTTGGGGCCGGTGCACAGCTAAAAAACGCGGTAACTTAAGCTCAAAATGAACAAACGTTGTGACCTACAAGAAACATTCCTTTTTGGTATGTAAGTTCTTGTATTTTGCCATTTGCAGATTGGAACTTGGTCTAGATGGCTCGAGGATCAATTCGAGGAAAGAGAAGACAAATCTGGTGGAAACAAAGTTGAGGACCGCAACACTAATGAGAAACTAGAGAGTGAAAATTTCAGACTGTTCCATCTACTTAACTCGTTAGGCGATCTAATGATGCTTCCATTCAAAATGCTCGCAGACAAATCCACAAGAAAAGAGGTAACTAGACTCAGAAAGTCACTCTTCTTGCTCCAAGACACAGGAAGAGAGCTAATTTTACTTCTTCTTGATCATGTCTTAAGGTTTGTCCAACGCTTGGTCCACCAATAATCAAGAGAGTTCTTCGAAACTTTGTCCCGGACGAGTTTAACCCGCACAGAATCCCGAGAAGGCTATTCGATGTTCTGAATTCCGAGGTTAGAAAAAAACCGTCTTCTATGGCTGCAATGATCACTGTGAATGTGTGTGTTTTGACGCTTTTTTGCTCTTCAACTCAGGGCTTAACAGAGGAAGACAACGATTGCATCGTAGTCTTCCCTTGCGCTGCATCACCCACAATCTACTTAATGCCATCTGCAGATTCCATAAAACGCTTCATAGGAGAGTTAAACAATCCATCGCTATCCGAAACCGGATCATCGGTATACAAGAAACAATACACGAGCGACGATGAGCTCGACGACTTGGATACATCTATCAACTCTATAATCTCTGCTCCTGGAACAACAACCAGTTCATCAGAGTGGATGCCAAAAGGATATGGACGCAGCAGAAAGACAGTAAGATATCAGCTCCTTAGAGAAATATGGAAAGAAGATGGATTACAATGACTTCAAATTCTCCTTTTTTGCCTGGCTATGTTTTTGATGTAAAACACAAACTTTCTTTGGTTATATGTATGAATGTTTGTGTTTTTCGACATTTTCCGTTCTCCATATACAAGAAGTTCAACAGAAATGTCATGAAGATGAGTTATATGACAAATTCAACCATGGATTATCTTTTCTCTTAAGAAATCTGAGGAATAATCACAGTGATTTGTTAAAGTTTTTAGCTTGATTGGTTCACTTCTATCATCATTGCAAGGACTATTTACTTTCTTTAAAAGTTCGAGTCTTGACTAGTAATGCTACAAGCCAGAAAAAATTCAATGTTTGAGTAAATGTAAAAGTATATTTCAATTTCAATGCTTCGAGTTTTTTTTCCTTTTTTGTTTTGGGGGAAAGGGAGAAGGGGGATGA
>OVBJ01001383.1:0-18304 GCA_900406535.1 Noccaea bulbosa
CTTGTGAACTTGAATTCAATCTAGGTTTAGTGCTTGCTATTCCTAGGGTTTCTTGCCAAGAATGTGATTTTCTGGGTCATATTGAATGCATTCTACGCGAGGTAATTAAAAATAAAAAACATTGAATGTGTTTTTCTTTCATAAATGATTGATAGTAATTATAAGCTTATTTATGTCACAAACAACAGGAAGTGCCTTCTCCATTGTACTTGAAAGATTTGTATTCTTATGGAGAGGAAGACAAGCCAGTAGATCAAGAGGAAACGAACAAATTAGAAGAAATACTCACAGTATTGATTGCATGGTTCCATAATTTAGAATGTTTTTCTTCGTTTAGGCGGCGGCTTTCCCTCAATTGTTTTTTTTATATATCGTGCAGGTTAATGGTAACGGACATTATCATGTGCTGAAAGTGGCCCTCGATAGGAAGTACCGTAAAGACTGTTATATATGCTTTGAGGACATACTTGGTGGTAGATCATGGGATTGCGAGACATGTGGTAACTTCGACGTACATGAAAGCTGTGTCAAGTTAGGGAAACCCTCAATGCATCGACTTCATCTGGACCATCTTCTGACACTTCTCCCAAGTTGTCCTGCAGGTGTTGTTATGAATTGTGGTTCCTGCAAAGAGAAAATAGATGATTATAATCTCTTCTGTCGCATATGCAGTTATGTCATATGTACCAAATGCATGGTAAAAGCTAGAAAAATGCTTGGAGAGCTACACAGAGGTCAGAAATTCTTTGGAACTGCGGAAGGAAAGTGCATGCAACGTAGACATTCCTTGGTTCAAGTTATGGTATCGAGGTCATATCCCATGGGTTGCAATATCTGTGATGAGAGCCTGTCTGGGAAAATTGTGTCATGTATGACATGCGATGATATATATCATCTTCCGTGTATTGAATTTGGGAGACAGCGCTACAGCCATCCCCTTCATCCTGACCACACGCTGAAACTAAATCTGATAAGTGGATCCAACGCCAAGTGCACTTGCTGCAAACTGAATATTACAAAAAAGTATGGCCTCTTTTGTTCCATTTGCAAACTCAGTTTCCATAAGAAATGCAGCAACGCGGTGGATGTCTCAGAAGATATGGGGTCTCACCGTCACACTTTCTACAACTTCTGGATCGATGACTTGCAGTTGGCTCCAACATGTAATGTTTGTGCAAGGCTGTGTGGTATGTCGTTCTATGGATGTATTGATTGTAACTTCAACGCCCATGCTGAGTGTCTTGGATATCCAGCCAATGTGAAGAACCAAAGGCATCAGCACACGGTCGAGCTATCATTTTCTCTTCCGGACAAACGGGAACTTTGTTCTCTATGTGGAGCAAAATGCGATAAAAGGCTGTACTACTGCCATCACTGCGCGGACGTCTTTCATATGAAATGTTTAATGTCCAGGGTAGGTTTGATCGACTGAAATGCAAGAAATCAAATACAAGCTATGACTTTTTCAAGTCATACATTTGCTTTTGATTTTTATTTGTAGACATTTGTTTTTTCGTGTCAAATTAAAAAACAGGATGAAGGTGAAGCAGCAACAGAAGAGGAACAGCTTCAAGACATCTATCTTATGTCCCTTGAGCGTCATCTTTTGAACATGTTTGAATTGTTCAACGATAAAGAACACCGTTATCGCTATGACTATTCCCCCTTTCGTAAGTCTATGTTTGTTTCTCTTTTGAATTAGTAATGCAACTTTACTTATGAGGTCATGCCTGAAAATCCTCCAACTTTCTTTTACCTTATTTTACATCAGGTAAGATCTTGATAGAAGAGACAGACAGTAGTGGTAAAGAAGACAGCGATTCTTCCTAATTAGGCTGTGCCTCCCCCTCTGAAACTTCTTTTATCCTAGGTTATTCTCTCTCATTTTTCTCTTACATCCCGTGTTTATGATCAATGATATCCATTTAATTTGGTAAAAATTATGTTTGCAATATGTTCAAGTCTTGGGTTTACCTCGTTGCTATCACTGTTTTATGTGTGATACTAAATCCATAATTTCCTTGGTACAGAATCACCGTATAAAGCTGGATAGAAGAGGAACAACTTTCAGACATCTATCATCTCTTCAACCTTTTTAAAGACGTATTTTATCTCTTCTTCTGCTTCCCTCTCTGAAACTGAAACTGAAACTGAAACTAAATCGTACATCAACTTTCTTCCCTCATGTTATGCCTCAAAATCATCTTGTTGAATTGTGTTTACAATATGTTTATTTTACTTGTTGGCTATTGGATCTTTGTTTTCTTTTTTATTCTGACTGGTCTGCAACAGTAGCGGCACCATTGAATTGGAACAGTGTCCAACCTCGATCATCACCACAACGCATCCTCAGTTTGCTCAAGCGTTACAAAAAAAAAAAAAAAAAAAAAAAAAAAAAAAAAAAAAAAAATTTTTTAACNAACTCATTTAAAGATAAGAGTTTGACTGGCACCTTAGAAGATAAATAAATGAAGCTACACAGAATACAAATGAGGACACACACCCAAATGTTACAAATGAATTGAATCACTAACAAATAGTTGTAAATCACCAAACCGTTACATTACAATACAAACTATATACAGTATATAGCAATACAATAAACAAAACGATCTTAAGAAAAATTGGCCAAAAAAAGAAGGTTTTGACTGAAGAACTCTCACCCTCAAAAAAGAAAATAAATGAAGCTGGTAACAAACTTTTACTTGTTAGACCACTGGAATTCGATCTCAAGATTTCTGGGGCCACTTTTACTTTCTGGTAACAAACTGTATTCACCTGCAACTGCTCCCAGCATCACCACCCTATCGATTTGGATTGTTACTTTCCCAAAGGAACTCTACAGAAAAACAGAGCCGCAAGGCCACTGATTCAGATTAAAACCCAATAGACCGCAAAATTTGAAACTGTTGAAAATAAATGAAGTTTAGTTCTATGACATATACCTTTCCCATTTTGCTCTTGTTCTTGCATGAAATGTGGAGCTTTTGGCCTTTGGGAGGACTCTCAAATGACCATGAAAAGCTCTCGTCCCACTCTGGATTAGGACCTGTTGATATCACCTGAAAGAATCGAAAGACACGGTTGGTTTCTCAGGGAATTACTAGTCACAGTGAATTGAAGAAGAGGTGATGAGTCTTTTCTTACCTTGGTCTGTCTAGGAGGAGTGTTACCGAGTGTGATCTTGCAGAACACACTCGGGTTACCAACGGACTGCTTCATGTTGTTACCTCGTTTGATCGTGACCACCAGAGTACCTGGCAAACACTGCAAGAGGAATTCTGCTTTCTCCTGGAACCGCGGTGGACCTGATTGGATTAGGTACTGAAGTAAAGGGATTGCATCTGCAGCAGCAACTGACTGCGCCCTTGAAACTTCAGCCGGACAGGCTGACCAAGCTTGTCTGAGAAGAAACAACGCATCCAAGGCAGCTTCTTGAGTTGCCTCAGAGCCTGTCTTGAGGGATGTAACCAGATGTGGTATACTTAGTGTTGCAGGCTCGGTGGCTCTTAGACGTGGGAAGTTGTTAAACAAAGAGTTTAAAGCTTTGAGATACTCGTCATTCACGGTTCCAGTGGCCCATAAGTCCTTCTCAATAGCAGCTGCAAATAAAAAGGAAGCAACATCGTAGATGTCAGATGAATAATAAGAAAGATCAGATCAAACCAATTAAAACGGTACCAAGATTTTTCTCACCAGTTATTGCTCTGACGGTCTCGCTAGATGCGTACTCTTGCACGGTGTGATTAGAGAAGAGTAGTTTTACGAACATTGCAGCCTGAACAGATGTATCCGGGTCACTGGAACTAATCAGATCCAAGACCACCTGCACACCACCTGCCTCAGCAACCGCTCTTTTGTTGGACCGGCTATACATAACAAGGTTTTGCAGAGCACATATAGCCACTACTTTCATCTCTTCTGTGGGTTGTTCTTCAAGGACATTGACTAAAGCACGGCAAGCAGAAGCTGCGTCAGTGCTTCTGGCAAGTGCTTCGTTCTGGAAAAGATCACCGAGGGCCAAAGTTGCCAGTAATCGAGCCTGCTGAGCTTGGGTCTGTGGGTCCAAGAGGTACTGGGACAAGGGCAAGATTGCAGTTTTGGTGGCTTTTGAATCTCTAATCTTCACGTTGTTGAGAAGTACCTCGAGCAGTCTCGCTGCTGTGTCCTCACACTGATGTGACCTTAGAAGATCGAGAAGAGCTTCTATGGCACCACTTTCAGCCATGGATTCCGCACTTGTTCCATCATCACTTTCCAACACTAGAAGAGTGTTAAGTGCACCAACCACGGTGTTTTCAGATGCTGAGCGAAGCAGTCTAACGAGGACAGCAACAGGAACTTCCAGGTAAAATTCAGAGCTAAATTGCAAGATGATCACCAAAATTGATGCTGCAGACTCCCATAACACATTGGAAAGCGACGGATCAGCTTGTAGTATCACCTTGGAGAGCTCACTCACACCACCTTCTTTAGCTATTTCGTTTGGCCATGTCAGAGCAATGCTAACGAGAGCTTTCACAGCTCTCTGCTGCAGTAGGTGTATGCCAGATCCAAGAACATGGATTAAAGGACCGATCGCAAGTTGTGTTAACGGATCCTTCTGCAGATGCTCCTCAAAGAGCAAATGAGACAGAAGCTCAGCTGCCAATTGCTGTACTGCTGGGGATGGAGATTCCAGCAGCGGAATTAGCGGCTCAATCACTTGGTGCGGTGTAAGTGTATAATCAGCCCGGCATTGTGGATGTTCTAAAATATTTACCAGAACTTGCAGAGCACTGTGCTGTCCATCCGCTCCAAACTCCAACCTCGTCAGCAGATTGAAAAGAGGCTCGACCACTTTCGCAGCAGATTGGCCCTTGGCAATAGTAGCGTTGTTTGTAAGGATGCGAAGCAGTTCTGAAAATGCAGCGCATAGAAAATCCGGAGCTTCGTGGAGAATATCAAGTACACAATCGATAACTCCAGTTTTCACCATTTCCAGTTTACAAGCAGGCCTGTCCTTACCTAGCTTTACTAGAGCTCTTGATATAGCCTCATGAAGCACGTAGTTTTTACCATAGAGAAGGCCAACAAGAGGAACCACAGCACCATGGGCAGCAACTAGTTCAGCCAGTTGTTCATCATCGACAAGCTTGTCCAGAGCCCGTACAACTGAATGCTGAGCAGGGCTGAATTCACTCACAAGGAGAGAGACGAGAGGCTCAACACAGCGCGCTGCAGCAACTGTAGACCTGATCCTTGTATTTGCGAAGAGAACATAGCACAACTCTGCTGCATCCCCCTTCAGTTCCATCGAACAGTTTGAAGAGAGGATCCTGCAGAGAACATCCACCGCATTCATCTCCACATCTGCAACTGCCAGTGCTCGAGATGGATTATCACTCAACAGCCTAACCAGTGCAGCAATAGCAGCATGTTGCTCCCTCTCTGAACCAGTATTGAGAATCTCTACCAATGGCTGAACAGCTTGTCTAGAAGACTCTGCATTTCTTATATGGTCAGCAGAAAAGAGACTATCCAATGCCTTGGCGGCACTGTACCTTGCTCCTCTTCCACCTAGACGCAGAACTGCTACAAGTTGGCTGACTGCGCCAAATGCTGACTCGTGCCTTCGAATCTCAGCACTGCTAAATAAGATGCCTAAAAGACCGGTTGCAGCTTCCTCTTGCTCATCCTGAGGTCCAAGAGAAAGATATTTTGAGAGGCCCTCAAGAGCACCTGACTCTACCATGACAATCATATTTTGTGGACAGTCTCCGGCAAGCTGAGTTAGAAGATTAAGTGAAAGTAGAGGAGCACCAGGGCGGTCTGGAATTGGTTTAAGAAGGTCAACTAGTAAGGGAATCGCCTTTCGTGAAGTAGCCCCAACTCTAATATCTTCAACTCGGAAAAGCCTCTCAAGGGCAACTTGATCTGGGTAACGCACTAACATGAACTCCTCTGACAATTGCAGAAGTTCTTTTATGTCATCATCAGAACAACCGAGCAACGATATGAACCCAGCCGCAGCACCAGAGTTTGCAACAGATAGAAGAGTTCCCCGACTACCGTTACAGACAAGACTGGCTAGCGCTTGTGCTGCAAAATATCTGTCAGCGTATTCCTCTGACTTGACAAGATTTGAGAGCACGGGAACAGCTTTCATAGTTGCATTTGCGCGAGTAATTTCTCTGTCCTGGAAAAGTATGGCTAGCAGTAACGCACAAACCCAAATGTTTGTGTCTTCTCCATGATCAGCCTGCAATGTAATAAATTTATAGCAGTTAATATAATAGATTCTTAATATGGATTTTTTATGCTTGATTTAAAAAGATTGTAATCTAAGAAGAGAGTTGAATACCTGCAGAAAACGGTTGCCGATTCTGTCAGTGATCAAGTCGATGCCTTCTGACTCCAGTATTACTGCTCTAGTCTTTTCATCATGACAAGAAAGAACCGAGAGCAACCAGATGGCTAAATTGTCACCAGAAATAACTGTTGAACTTGCGGAATCATCCCTACTTTCTGTTGCCTCTTCCTCTTCATCTTCATCCTTTTCTTTGGGATGAATGCATATGCAGATAGTATCTTTCTCATCCTTTTCCTGATCTTGCACAGAACTCTGTGATGGATCTAAAATGCGCACAAGTGCTTGGACGAATTTGGCACACAACTGTGTCTCATTCAGATTTTCTATCATCTTCTGGTCATTTACTTTGGCAGCACAGATGATAATAGCAGCTCCACCAATTTTTATTTTCGGATCCCTGGTATTTATCACCCTTTTAGCTATAGATGACACGCAATCTCTGGCATCGTTGACCATGTTTCCCAAAACTATAGGCTGATCTCGGCAAAGTCTTGACAGTACTTCAATAGCTTTATCCTGTAGTGAGGGATTAGCAACACTCACTATAGATGAGACTATTGGAGCCATACTATTAGGAGATTCAGCCAAAACAACCCAAGCTGGTTTTACATTTCCATTAGCTCTTGACCTTGAGAATATAGCAAGCGCATCTAGGGCCTCTGAAATTGCATCAGATCTTCCGTCAGCAGACTCTAGAAGAGACACTAAGGCAAGTACTGTTCCAGCACGGTTCACAGAATCTGTCAATGCAGAATCAATTCGGCGGCGGCTAAGCAGGCGAGCAATTGCTGCAGCTGCAAGGGTCTTCCCAGACACAGTACCTTCACGTAAGATTCTAGTGGCTGACAAAATAATTTCTTCAACAATGACCTTCTCTGCTACTTCACTGTCCAATATAAGATTAGCCAATGCGCACATTCCTTGCTCAGCAACTTCTAGAACGGAAGAGTTGGCAAGAGAAACAAGAGTAGGCAATGCTTCTCTGGCAGCAATGGCCACATCGCGATTCTCCTTAACTGAAAGTAAAATTGCAGCCATACAGCGGGAAGACTCAACAAGAATCTTCTCAGAATCCACATGTAAAAGTTTTATGGCTGACAAGAGAGTTTTGAGGGCCAGAGCGCTCTCACGCAAATCCTTTCTGCTCTGGAAGATAGCTGCAAGAGCTGAGGCTGAATTTGCTTGAGTTTCTTCTTTTGCAGAGCTCATCAACTTGATCATGGTCTCAATAGCATCGTTTGAAGCACTGCCTTCACGCAACATGTCATTGAATGGGACCACCGAGAGCATGCTTTTTAATGCATCCAAAACATACATTTTAGACTCAGGGAGATCGCTGGTCAGCAAAGCCGTAAGCTGACTGATTGTAGCAGTATCTGATTTATGAATCAAATGATTCAATGTCTTGGCAGCAATTTCCTTACCATTGGCACTACCATTCTTTAGTAGCCATAGCAGAGCAGGGACAGCATCAGCACTTTCAACACAAGCACGTATATCTTCGCTGTGATTGCACAAGTTCCTAAGGATGGTTGCAGAGTCTTCCCTGGCTTTGGCAGACCCTGTCTCTAAAATTTGAACAAGTGGAGGTATACCTCCAGCAGCAGTGATGGCCCACTTGCTTTCATCATTTTCGTTAGATAAAAGGCAAAGAAGTGCAACCGCGCATTCTTGCTGCTGTTCAGATGAAAGACCCAGGAGAGAGATCAACAACTGTATCCCTTCACGACCCTGTAGTGCTTGCCACAGGCTACCTTCATGGTTACACAGCATCAGAAGAGCCTTTACAAGCTCATCTTGAACCTCATTAGCCGCCATTGTAATTAGACCAACAAGCAAACGTTTTGCATCCGAGTTGGAAAGTTTAACAGAGAGGATGGAATTCCCATACAAACTTGCAAGTGCTTCAATGGTACGTTCTTGGACAAGGAATGGTAGACGAGGCTTGAACTGTTTCAACAGAGTCTGCTCAATGACCAACGGATCTGATGCCCTGGTAGTTTCTGCTTTGCCATCATATATCATCAGCGCTGATGCCAAAGCCCCAAGAGTGTCTGCAGTCTGAGCAGGTGAGGAGCAAGATTCAAGACTCTGACCAAGGCTTGATATGACATATGACAAACCACCGGAAATATTGGCAAGGGCACACATAGCATTTTCTTGTAATGCTTGCGCATATTCACCTTGCATGAATTCTTTCGACGGAGCTATTGTTGCATTTATCAAAACAGGAATACCATTCGAATTAGCTATTTCTCGCTTTGCTTCCTTAGATTGAGCAGAAAGCGACTTGAGAGCAGCTGCAGCCTCTGCCCTCACTGAGGCTTCATTTCCTGATCCTAACAACTTTAAAAGCTGTTTTGTAATGTCTGCAGTCAACACACTGGAGCAAACAGAGGCATCCTCCATCATCATACAAGCAAGAAGGAAGCAGACATTAGATACTGTACTTGACACCCCGCTTGTAAGCAACTTCACAAGTACATCCACTCCCCCAGCTCGAATTGTCTCAGACCAAAATCCTTCTGTGGTGCTAGAAAGGTTCTTAAGCGCGCCAGTTAACAAACCATCAACCTCTCCTTTCTTATTTCCACTGCGCAATTGGTCCCACAGAACCGGTACAACTCCCTCAGTGGAAAATATCTTTGATCCAACATGGTCTTTCACCCCACCTTCAGAAACAGCGTAGATCGTCTTTGCTGCAGCGATCTGTCCTTCAACTGAACTGGACTTGAGAAGACCAAGCAATGGGGGAATGCATCCTCCAAGTAACACCTTAACTCTAAGTTCATTCTCCTTGCAGAGTGAGCCCAAAACTGTTGCAGCTTGTATCTTCACTCCAAGTGATCCTGATCGGAGAAGAGAGACGAGCACTGGCACAGCTTGGGAGTGTGATCCAACAGCGCTGAATGCATTTTCACGCATCTCTATAAGGTCCAGTAACTGTTTCAGGCAGTATTCTCTTTCTTGTGCAGATGATGAACCTTGGCGCAACTGCTCAATACATTGGGCAACACTTGCTAATGTCCCATCTGGATCTTCCATGCTGGTTGTACGATCCCTGCAGGTGATGACGAAGTGTTAGACACTAAGTTGCTGATAGGTGTGCCTTTATACTTAAAAGATTTCACTTGAAAGGATATGATAGGAAACAAATTTGAGATAATATTGATTTTCAAATGCACTGTTAAAAAAAGAATGTGGTGTGATAAGACCTCAATTTTATCACACTGATTGGCTACCAAATACATATTTGCATTACCTCAAACTCATCTTTGTGCTTGAATGTGGAGTTGGGGGCTCTGAGTCTGGAATCTTCATATCCCCATTTCTCTCCTGCAATCATGATCAGGCAACAGAAAGTAAGTTAAAATAGCATAAATTGCAAGACATATTTGCTCCTATGCAATGGAAAACGTTATGTGAAAGAAAAAAACAAGCTTTCCGATAAACTGATGAATATATATGTAAACCAACTACTTACCGTCTCATTTGGGGCAAGGCCATTTCCGTTAGTAGAAGAAGCAAATCTCCATCCGAGTGCACTTGTCATCCTTATTTCTATTTCACTTCAAGATTATCCAATCACAGTAGATCCAGAGACCTTGCCCCGATCCCAGATCTACCCAGACAAGATCGTCAGAACATCAACGCCCCTGGAAATAACCAAACATCATGAAAGCAGAGAGATGAGACTGGAACAAAGCATAACTGAAATTAAACGATAAACAGAAAAGTAAGTAAAGTTAAATGCAATTATCACTAATGGCTATAACATCAATAGACTACTCTATCTAACTGAGATTAAGCAGCTGAAAAAATCTCGAATTTAAAGCATATCGTTATGCTTTAAAACCCCCCCCTTACTTTCCAGATTCGAACTAAGCTAAATCAGGAAACTTTACTAATGGAAATTCGAATGTAGGATTCAGATCGGGGTGGAATCTAATTCGATGACCGGATCTCTCACTGAAATCAAACAAAATGAGATTCGATACCAAATCATGCAGAGAGACATACAGAGATAGATCGATCCATAGACGGAGGAATTGAACTGACCTTAGATGGGAAATGTGAGAAAAGGGAGGAGAAGAAGCACAATCAGTTCTGCGTTTGTCTGTTTCGTAGAAGAGAAGCGAAGAGAAGACGATAGATTTCTCAATTTGACTCAAAAAAAAGTATAAAGCGGAGGAGAGAGAGAGAGAAGAGGAAGAGAGAGCTGTGTGTGGGCTGGTGAGAGTGTGTTGTCAGATTGGAGCCGGCTTTGTCCACCGACACAGAGACTGGATCAACTTAACGAAGCCGGCTTAGGCTACCGAGTCGATTCATCTAAAAAACGATTCGTTTACAGCGAGTGAAACTGATTAAAATAAATTTTTTTTTTTGTATCAGAAATAAATGAGGTAAAATAATATTGACTTCACTTGGAAACTTTTGGTTCACGCAAACAATATTTACAAAAATTTCGGTCGTTTAACAAAAATAGAAACTTTTTAAATTAAGTTCAGCCATTTTTTTACATTTCATAGAAAGAAAAAATAAAATAAAAATCGGTGTCAGAATTGCTCCCTTCTGAAGTAAGTCTATTTCCACTTGATACATTAAAAATAAGAGCATTTGCCGTTAAAAGGAAAAGTGATACAATCTCTGAGTTTAATAGATTATCAGCTACATCCACAACCTTAGAAATATGATTTTTCGGTTAATAAGAAAAAGAAAAGAGTAAGATTTGCAGTAGTTGTTACACATGTTGATTTGTTACCAAACTCGATTAATTATTCCTGTAAGATGGTGATAGTGAAGGGATCAACAACCAAATCGAACTATAAAATTCTTAAAAAACAATTGTCAACATCACAAATTCACATTAAAAAAAATCATCCTTTGTTATATATGGTTTCCTTCACATTCCATACATATAATTTCATTGAAATATTATTTCTATATTCTCCAAAAAAAAAAAATGACAGCATGTTTTTTTGTCCGAAGTGAGAGAAGTCGATCGGGGAGAACAAAATAAGAAGATGGTAACGTGAGAGAGCAGAAGCACATGGCCTCATGACTAATGGGAATCATTTGAAGATTCAAATGTTTTTAGTATTTTTCTTTTTCCTGGACGCATGTTTTGTTTCTATCGACAACTATTATGCCCATGAAAGCATATGATATGCACAATTATGATTAGCATATGTGACATGTGCTCTTTCGTCTTCTGCCATTATTCTCCTGCCACATTTGTCATACACGTCGTGAAGATTATGATCCCAAGAGCATAAACAGAGACTTGCCAAAATCATATCTTCTTTGGTCCTTCTGATGAAAACTTCATTACCTCAACTTCTTGAAGTCTATAAATTACATGGGAAGCGTAAATCTTGTGAGTCTTGCTAACCAAGGTTCCACATAAGCCAAACCGCGTCTTAACTTGTCCCTAACCGAACCAATGCTCAATTTGCTGTAACATTCAACTAACTAAACTATTTTTTTTTTTTTTTTAACTAATTTTAGGACACTGTACATCATTCTAGTTTTTTTTTTATAATCAATTGAGCAACCTTAAAATTTTAATAATTAGTTAACTCTTTAGAGTTTGAGTTATGAACAGATGAGAGATGGAAAATGTATGAGAACGCCATGGAAGCAATTGGGATGAGGAGTTAAGGAGAAAGAGGAAGAATTTAGCATCTGTGATTTGAAAATTTATTCTTCTGTGGAAGCACACTAAATTCGGGAAAGTTTGAGTCTCGCCAGGATTTTAATGAATTTTACAAAAATAAAAATAAAAATGAATTAGAGTGTAACTGGCTAACGGCTAATCTTCTAGGTAAATAAGCTCTCATCGACTAGTTGTTAATTGTAGTTATGGTCAATTGGTTATGGTTTAATAATCCACTATATAAACGGGAACTTGAAAATGCGGAAGAAAAAGGGAATTGGAAAATATTTTGGGGTTACTTTTACAAAATTTTGTATTTTTGTATTTTTATTTTTTTTGAGTAAGAACACAAAAAAATTTTGTTCAAAAAAAAAAAAAAAAAAAACACAAAATTTTGTTTTGTTTAGAATACTGAAAAATGCCCGTCGACCAAAGTTTTGATTTCTCTTGAAAACTATTGTCACTTTTTTTTTTTTGCTTAATCCTTGTCAAGTTACATATTGTAAATGATTTGTTATTTATTAACGTCGTGATTTTTTTATGTTTTTTTATAACCGATATGATGTACTGTACATGTTATTAAAGCCCATACTATGGCGTTATTCTATTATGATTATTGATTCAATATTTGTAATTTTTAATATCGGCCAATATGCATCTGACAAACTGTTCAAGAAACACTAGACACTAAACAAATGGCGTCCAGTAAAAGTTTTATTGAAGTATAATTGTTAACCCCAAAACTTCTGCCAACGAAGTCTAAAAAATGGATCATACCAAAAAAAAAAGTCTAAAAAATGGAAAACCGAATTGTTAATCCTTTTCTTCGTGTGGATCACTGGTTTTTTAAGAAAGCTCACAATTTGGTAAATTATTTTTCCAAAACCCAGAACCGAATATTTCAAAGATAGATTGTCAATAAATAGAGAAATATTTTACATGTTGATTTGAAATCTGCGGAAAATACAATGTTTTTAATACAATTTGCCAACAATAACATTCAACAAAGTAACACAAACTGCGCAACTTAAAACCTAGACACATGGGACGACCACTTATATCACATCATCACACACAAAAGACACAAAGTTCTAACTTACAAAACAGAAGACAAATCTCACGCTTCATTCTTGCCTTCCTACTTGTTCATAAGTTGACGACGGAGAAGACTTGACCGGAAATATCCTGTTGCCACTCTTTCCAGTGGCGGCAGAAGAAACTCCGTCTACGCCGCCATCTCTCTCCTTCTCCAATCTCTTCTTCATCATCTTCTCCTTTGCCTTCTTCTGCATGACTTGAAGTTGTGCGTAATTTGCTCCAATCGAAGACATTTTTGTGTTTGTATTTCAATTATGTTAATTAAATTGATTATTATTATGAAGTGTGGTGAAAAGAATAAGTGAAGGATGAGTTTGATAATGATGAAGAGAAGAGTCGTAATATATAGAGAAACGACTCATGCTTTATGACCGTTTTGTTATAATTCCATTTCTTATTTTCTCATCATTGTGCTTCTCCATGCTCATTCTCTTTTTCCTTTACTTTATTTTCCATTCTTTAATTGATTAATTCTTTGACTTAGACTCATGCTTCTGAAATTATACTTTTGTTGTTATATTTATTGATATTTTAAAACTGAAGAAGTTGACGAAAAAAGAAAGAATGAAAAAAGACTCCTTAATTAGACTCACGTTTTAGGACCAAAACAATATTTTCGTATGCGTTTAAACCTTAATTTCAAAAAGAAAAACCAGGAACACGGTAGCGACACATAGCTAGAAATCAAAACTATTAAGCTACAAGTTGGCTTACTTTTTGTTTTCTTCTAAAAATCCATGTGTAATTAGTCGTTTTTGATAATGTATTTATTCGTGAGAGGGAGACTAACAATGCATCGAGTTTAAAAATTGCATTTGCTGACTAGCATAACTAATCAGATAAATTTCTAGTTAAAATATATAATGAAACAAGTGGGTGACAAAATAAAAATCACATTAATCTAAGATCGAAATAGAAAGGAGGCGTTATCTAAGCATGGTGGCCTTCGCTTTAAGGTAGGCTCTATAAGGCTTTATGCAACGATATGATAATACTCTTAATAATAAATCTTGCATGGGTTTTAGGCTTTTAGCTAGTATGCTAATTGACGAAATTTCATCATTTTTAGTTTTAAAAATCACCGACCATTGCATGTTGGAGTACGACTAATCCGAACTATATATAGGATTCGTATGTGCCAAACGTTATCAACTATTAGGATTTGGATTTTGGAATCATGTCTATTATTATTACTAGCTGGTTCTTTATGCATATCGACATAACCTCTAATTTACTAGTGCTTTTCTCGTTTGGAATCACGTTACTAGCTAATCACTAGCTAATCCTTAACCTATACTAGTTTAAGAGTTTCAATATATATAGAACTATAAGTCATGTGTATTACAGATATTTAAGTTTTATAAATTTGGGGAAATTTTAAAATACAATTTTTTGGATATTTATTTTCAAAATTACACGTATAAGTGTCCATTTTCAACATTTATATACGATCAAGTATGTGGTTCAGCCAGACAGCCACCAGATACGTACTTGCTTTAATGATATTATCTGACATATGACTATAAATATTAAAACATTTATTAATTTAATCAAAGCACAAATGACAGAAACAAAAAGGTGTAAGCTATATACAACATGGGGAAGTTGGATAAGGACTTATATACTGGCCACTAATCTCCCATCATATCATACAGTATTATATAACAAAAAAAAATTATGACTATTTATGCACGGACATATTAACTAATGTTAGAAAATTCCACAAAACGGTTATGACGGAATTATGGTTATAAATCTATAAAGGTTTTATTTATTCACGTGTCTTTCTATCAAAACAAAATGAAATTTATATAACTTATGCGCATGCATGTTAATGTTTTAACCTTTCTAAATTAGGTTTATACATACATAAATATGTGAATTTAAACACATATATTTCAACCAAAGAAACACACACATATACAGTATATAACATGACTATATGATATATGGTGACAAACTGACCATAACATGACTATCCGTTTAAGTCTATGCTGGGCTAAATGGTGCTGTTATACATAGTCTTCAACGGAATGTTATGATGGCTGGACTTAAATTGTAAATTGGTGTTTGTGTGGTTTCAAATGTATGTATAGTATAATGACATAATGTTATTATCTATCATTAGTAAAGATTTTTTTGACAACCTATCTTTATGTATAAAGAGAATTAAAGGCGAGCACTCTGAATTTATTAACTTGGTGCCTTTCATTAAGTTTTGTTAATTTAATGCTTATCCTCTAAGAACAAATTAATTCGTACATGTTTTATGAAACAACATCGTTTGCGCGATGCAATTTATATTCCTTATATTCTCTAATTTAGATTCATATACGCTTACCACTAGTTCGTTGATAATGTAGAACATACTACGAAGGTTAATTTGAGTTTCTATAAAATATCGGTACCTTAACAAAAATTTGAGTTTGAGATCTATACTAAGATACGAAGGTTAATTTTGAACTCCATAGGTCAACTTGAAAACAATTGTGATAAATGAAGGGGAGACATATTTTCTGTTAAGAACATTAGCTTTTAACTTCTTCTTTTAGCGAAAAAACAATACTCAGAAAAACACCTTAACATATTAGGATCGTGTCTCAATATATATATATGCGTTTGTGTTACCTCGTTATATGTTTATGATTGTTTAATAAGTATTTAACTAATCTACAATTAACTTTTAAAAGTTTGTACCTCGAAGAGTAGCTCTTACTAACAAAGAGTTTGGATCCAATAAAAAGAAAGAATGGGAAAATTGTCCCTAGTTGACCCTAAAGGCCACACAAAACGAATCAACCAGAGACTTCTACTAGTTAATCTCTAGTGATGTATTGAGAAAATTGTTAGAATAATGAGACAAGAGAAGTGGAAAAAGTAATAAAGACAAAAATCATTAATAATAATATTATTAATAATTTTTATAATCTTTCAACCAAGCAATTTAACAAAGACTGATTAGTGCTGATGAATGATATCATGTTATTTTTGGCACATTTCTTAAAACTTAATTCTAATACTTTTACAAACTAAAATTCATAAACAATAATCGAGTTTTGACAGCTACCTTAATCGTCTTCTCTGTCTAATCTCTTGCCATCATTCCTTTACTAATATGGTAAATTAAAATTAAGTCGTTGTTTGTGGATAATATTAAATTTATAAAATTATTTAACATTTTTAAATCAAATTAACGAGAAAATTAATAAGAAACCGAATGATTTACGTTCATTAAATTGGATGTGAAAACGAATTAAACTTTGGAAATAACTCACAATAATAATACGAAGACTGAATTCCATTGTTAGGTTGTTAGTTTTTACAATTATGTAAATCACTTAAATTTCCTTAGTTAATATGGTAAATTAAAATTGAATTGTTGATTGTGGAATATTTAAAGGAAAATCGCATTTTAAACCATGAAAGTGACAAATGACTTTAAACCTCGAGAGTTTTTCATTAGCACATCAAACCCTCAAACAAATTTCTCTCACACTTTAAACCACAAAATTAACAATTTTTTACGCGCAGCTAGAAAACTTTTACGGAAAAACATTTAATAATTAAGGTTTGAAGAGAGATTTATATGGTTAGAAGTCAAAATGGGGTATGAGTTCAGAGTTATTAAGCATTTTGGATAAATTTTTGATTCTTTGAATCCAAAGTATTAAGTTTTTTTTTTTTTTTTGTTAATTTTTTTGTCGCGTAAAGAATTATTAATTTTTGTGGTTTAAAATGTTAGTGAAAACTTTGAGGTTTAAAGTGTGATTTTCCCAAATTTTTAATTTGAATTTTTTTTTTTTAAACCAAATTAATGAGAAATCGAATGATTTACGTTAAACTTTGGAAATCACTCACAATACAAAAACTGGAACTGGATTCCATTGCTAGGTTAGTTTTCACAATTATGTAAATCACTCAAATTTATTTAGTTAATATGGTAAACTAAAATTGAGTTGTTGATTGTGGATGAATATTTAATTTGTAAAATGATTTACGTTAAAATTAAAAAACTTCAAATTAACTGTTTAAAAACAAATTAAACTTTGGAAATCACTCACAATATGAAGACCGAATTCTATTGCTAGGTTAGTTTTCACAATTATGTAAATCACTCAAATTTCTTTAGTTAATATGGTATATTAGGTTTGAGTTGTTGATTGTGAATGGATATTTAATTTGTAAAATCATTTGAAGTTTTTAAAAAAAAACCAAATTAACAAGAAACTGAATGATTTACGTTAGGTTTGAAAACAAATTAAGCTTTGGAAATCATTCACAATATGAAGACCGGATTTCATTACTAGGTTAGTTTTTATAATTATGTAAATCACTCATATTTCTTTAGTTAATATGGTAAATAAAAATAAGTTGTTGATTGTGGATGAATAAAATCAGTTTAGAAATCACTCACAATATGGATGAATATTTAATTTGTAAAATCATTTGAAGTTTTTTTTTAAAAACCAAATTAACAAGAAACTGAATGATTTACATTAGGTTTGAAAACAAATTAAGCTTTGGAAATCACTCACAATATGAAGACCGGATTCCATTATTAGGTTAGTTTTTATAATTATGTAAATCACTCATATTTCTTTAGTTAATATGGTAAATAAAAATAAGTTGTTGATTGTGGATAAATAAAATCAGTTTAGAAATCACTCACAATACGAAGACCGGATTCCATTGCTAAGTTTTCACAATTATGTAAATCACTCAAATTTGAGTTGTTGATTGTAGATGAATATTTAATTTGTAAAATCAGTTGAATTTTTTTATTTAAGAACCAAATTAAGGAGAAACCGAATGATTTACGTTAGGTGTGAAAACAAATTAAACTTTGGAAATCACTCACAATACGAAGACCGGATTCCATTGCTAGGTTAGTTTTCACAAATTATGTAAATCACTCAAATTTCTTTAGTTATTATGGTAAATTTAGTTATTATGGTAAATTAAAATTGAATTGTATTTATTTTGTAAAATTGAATTGTATCTATTTTGTAAAATCATTTGAAGTTTTTTTTTTAAAATCCAAATTAACGAGAAACCGAATGATTTACTTGAAGATTCTTTAATTTGAGTTGTTGATTGTGGATGAATATTTAATTTGTAAAATCAGTTGAATTTTTTTTTAAGAACCAAATTAACGAGAAACCGAATGATTTACGTTAGGTGTGAAAACAAATTAAACT
>OVBJ01001383.1:18360-29009 GCA_900406535.1 Noccaea bulbosa
GTTAGTTTTCACAATTATGTAAATCACTCAAATTTCTTTAGTTAATATGGTGAATTAAAATTGAATTGTTGATTGTGGATGAATATTTAATTTGTAAAATCATTTGAAGTTTTTTTAAAAAAAAATCTCAATTAACGAGAAACCGAATGATTTACGTTAGGTGTGAAAACAAATTAAACTTTGGAAATCACTCACGATACGAAGACTGGATTCCATTGCTAGGTTAGTTTTCACAATTATGTAAATCATTCAAGGTTCTTTAATATTAATATGGAAAATTAAAATTAAGTGGTTGATTGTGGATGAATATTAAATTTACAAAATCATTTGAAGTAAACTAAATTAACGAGAAACTGAATGATTTATATTAGGTGTGAAAACAAATTAAACTTTGTAAATCACTCACAATACGAAGACCGGATTCCATTGCTATGTTAGTTTTCACAACTATGTAAATCATTCGAGTTTCTTTAGTTAATATAGTATACTAAATTTTAGTTAATATATAGTATACTAAATAATTTTGATAGGTTAACATTGTGAATGCCTATTAAATTTACAAAATTATTTTATAGTAAACTAAATTAAGGAGAAACTGAATGATTTACGTTAGGTGTGAAAACAAATTAAACTTTGGAAATCACTCACAATACAAAGACTGGAATCCATTGATATGTTAGTTTTCACAACTATGTAAATCATTCGAGTTTCTTTAATTAATATAGTATACTAAATAATTTTGATAGGTCATTGTGGATGCATATTTAATTTTTAATCACTACCCTAAGACAGACATTAATAGTCAGATTTGTGCTTATAAGATTTTGTGGAGGAGAAAAAGAAAAATAACCTTAGACAAACGAGACGTGTGCAAATATTATCATGGTCTTTCACCCCCATCCAGCTTCTTCAAGGTACTGCAAAATAATATAGACAAAAAAGAGTTATTAAAACTAAGATAAGATCCAGAGTAATTTGGCTTCGAGTAAAAAGAATCTTCCATCAAACTTTAACTATTGGTCTTACACAAACCCTACATTTGGCAAAAACAGAGTGATTTCCCCAGAACTTAATAGAGAAAACAATGAATAAGAAGAACAAAACCTCGGAAATTTGAATCTAAAGGTTTATAAAGATATATATAACTCATTGAAAAATTTGATATACTAATGAACTAAAAACTAAACAGAGATGAGGATATTAGATCAAATCATAAGACAGAATTACATTCTAGTAAGAAGATCAAGAGCAATTTAAACCAAACCAAGCAATACTGGAATCGAGCAATAAGAGACAAATCGGCAAAAGTCAAAATTACGATAATCGAAATGTGACTCTGTGCACTTACCTTCATTTCCGGCGAAAGAGCAATGTCCGCTAACGATAGTGATCGCCGTTTCGTAATATCCGGAATCCAGCCGAATTTCGGTGGAGATAGAATTGAGAAAGATGTAGTGAGATATTCCGATGGAGATGACGACGACGACGATGATGTTTATTCACCCTGGTACTGATTCGTTTACTATTCGTGGGAAGAGAAGAGAAACTCAAAGCAGAAGAGAAGCAAGAGACGTAATCACTTTCATTTGAGGAAAAGGTGAAAGAGAGAGAGAGAGGTTTGGGTTTTCAAATTTTCATTTGTAGCCGTTAAGCACTTTATTAATGAAAAAATATAGATTAATAGATAAATCCTACAGATGGAAGATAAAGTGCTTAACGGCTATAAACAACCTTATCTATTATTTATTTATTTTAATTAATAAAGTGCTTAACGGCTATAAACAACCTTTCCTAAAGATAATGAAAAAATATACCTAGTTACCTACAGATGGAAGACATTACAGCACGAGGAAGTGTACTATTTTAGTATGGATATATTATTATTTAAGAAAAAAAAAACGTTAGAAACAAACATTTCAACAGAAAGCTCAATATTCGTCAATGAGAGAGGTCTCTAACTCCAAAGTTGAAGTCTTTCTTTACAAAAATGAAGCATCTATAAGATTTTAACATTTCATCATAATCTTCAAACTCTTGACTTCTCTCTCTCATGAGCAGTTGAAAAATCCTTCCATAGTTTCAATTTCAATCACAAGCCTTTTCATAGAAGGCCAAGCGTCTTCAGCTGCTGGACATGCTCAGACGGTAAAGCCGGTGGCGACCATTCTGATCCCGTCATTTCCTCATCCACATCCTCAACCACATACTCCTACAAAAACACCAAATCCAAAAATAGAACGATAAAACATCGATGATACAAAACCAAAACGTTAAAGAATTTGTAAAAGGTAAGTAAAAATCGCACCTTTGTTAGCATTCGTTTAGCGAGAATGTGGTAATGGCGTTGCCAAATGCGTTGACCAACCATGGTTGCAACCAATACACTGTAGAATATACCGATCACTGTAAACAGACCGAGAACTACTAACGCCATTATCAAGAGCAATGGCAATCCAGCTTCCCCTGCACCTCCAAGGCAACCACCGCATTCACTGACTGCGCTCGCACATCCTTCAGTACACGCGGTGCAATCTGCCCACATACAAATAGTTCCAGGGAGATGGCAGTCTGTGCATACCCTGCATATCGATACAGAGGTTCAATAAGTCGACTCGAGGCAAAAGATTATCTATAGACTGATACAGAAACAAAGAAACTAGTGTGGTTTAAGAGGTTGTACCCAGGCTGACAGCAACAGAGACACAATTCACGGCAAGGCTGAGCTAAGTCATTGCGAACTCTGCGATCGTAGCAAGTTATGAAGCAACCAGAGAGACCAAGAAGAGCAAAGAATAATAAAGCTCCTGAAGAAGAAAAACAAACTTCCTCGTGTAAACGAAATGATACACATACGAGGAGAGTTTAGATATTATATAGTTTGGGATTCATACCACACATGTAATAAAACGTGACCTCACTGTCAAATCCCCAAATATGACGAAGCCATGCTTGCTGGTAACTATCTATGAAATAGACCATGTAGGCCAATCCAGCAATTACCTGTGAGAAGATGAAGTCATTTAGAAAACATGAATTAGATAATATTCCCAAATGACAGAGCAATTAATGTAAGAAAAGAAAGCACAGATGAGAATTGGATGATTACAAGCTGAACAGCAAGAAATATAGATAAAATGTCTCGAGTCACAAAGAAGCGAAACTTCAACGTCCGCCATTTCCTATCTCCAGCACCATGAACTCTCAGATAATATGGAGCCTTGCAAGTTGTGCAGTGTGCAAACGCAAAACCTTCCTGCAATCAAATAAGGTTATAGAATGTTAACATCTACTATTCCTTAGTTTATCACTGATACTATTACTATGTATCAAAGTCAGAAACTTTTACATCCAAAACCACACTTGTTTAGCCTTATAATGGTTTCTTGTTGAGCTCTAAAACGTGTAAAAAGTCTGTACCTTTATCGCTCTCCAATGATCCAAGCAATCACGGTGTACATACTTTGATGTTCCTTTGCATTTGCATGGGGCTATGAAGTCCCTACCTGACATGCAAACAAAACTCAGGACCATGGATCAATAAATGAGCTTGAATTAACAAGTAACTTGGAATAAAACCTCTCTCTCTGTCACGGTTCTAAAACCACTAGTCTCTTTATGAAAGGTTTATCACTAAGACTAATCAAAATCACAACAGAACTATTTATTAAGGTCTACTAGTCTCAGTAAACCTCAAGCCTTCAAATGTTACAATCGATTTTCATCATCCGAATTCTTGACCTGAATGGCTGAATCTTGACCAACCAACGATCACTAGCAAAAAGCAAAGGCAACCCATTTGGGGAGATGCGAATCTAAGGGGTTAATTCAAGAAATTACCATCAGTCTCGAGGCAGATTCGGCACTGAATTTGTTCACCCTGACCTGCTTCGAGATCGATCTCGGAAGGTTCCACCATCGGCGCCGGCGGAACCAACGGCGACAATTCCAGTTCGTCCGCCATCAAATCCCGAAATCTGGGTAAAATCCACGAATACCCAGAGAGAGAGAGAGAGAGAGAGAGAGAGAGTTCGTCGAGCTCTGATCCGATTTCGTTAATTCTCCTTTTCGAGTTTTTTTTTTTAGTTAGGTGTTTGTTGCCGTTAAACAAGTAATTGTGTGAAGTGACCCGGCACCGGTTATTCGCCGGCATAAAGTGGTACAATGACTTTTCTGCCCTTCTAGACCATGGAAATTCGGACCACATTTTATAACTCTTCTTAAATTAATGATTATGGTAATTACGACTCAGATTATTCTTCTTCAGACTGTTTTTAATTTTCAAAAACTATTTCAATTTTGCAAAAAAAAAATAAAATTTGTCTGAGCCCGGGTTCGAACCGGGGACCTCTAGTGTGTGAGACTAGCGTGATAACCGACTACACCACCCAGACGTTTTTGTTAGATAGTTTATTTTTATTATATATATATATTTTGAATCATAGTCCTTTCTCGGCAAACCTATATAGAGGAGTTTTCTCGTCTGTGGGTTTTTGTCGAGACTGCCGTCAACAATGGCGAAAGAGAGAGAGGGTCTGAAGAAGGAGAAGAAGGAGAAAAAAGAGAAAAAGGAGAAGAAGGAGAGGAAGGAGAAGAAGCGACGTGAGGCTGAAGAACTCGCAGTGAGGGAGAAGAAAATCTCTAAGAAGCATAAATCCGAGTCCAAAAAGGCAGAGAAATCGAAGAAGAAATCGAAGAAATCCGAAGTTGAAGAAGAGAAACCCCATAAGAAATCGAAGGAAAAGAAGAAGAAACACAAGACATCCGACGAATCCGAAGAAGAGCCCCAGACCGAAATCGTTCGTTCCGATAATTCGAATCCCGTTACGGTCCCGATTGTCCCTACCACCACCACCAACGAGTCAGATTCGGATTTCGAATTCGATAGGGAAGACATGAAGCATCTGCTTGAATCTTACTCCAAGGAAGAGCTTATAAACCTCATATACAAAACCTCCGAAAAGGGTTCTCGATTGATCTCCGCCGTGCTTGAATCGGCGGATCGCGATAGCACGCAGCGCAACATATTCGTCCGAGGTCTCGGATGGGACACGACGCACGAGAGCCTCAAGGCGGCTTTTGAGGTCTATGGAGAGATTGACGAGTGCTCAGTGGTGATGGATAAAGACACGGGGAGAGCCAAAGGGTATGGGTTTGTCATGTTCAAGACGCGTAAAGGAGCGAGAGAGGCACTTAGAAACCCGGAGAAGAGGATGTTCAACCGCAATGTGAGCTGTAATCTAGCGGCGGCTAAGCCGTCTGGAGCTGGAAAGCCACGGGAACCGGTTGAGTCTGTGAAGATTGAGCTAACTCAGCCGGCTAATCAGATTGACATGGTCTTACCAGGGCTCGATTTGGCTCACGGACATGGGCTCGATAAGGGAATGCAGCAGCAGACTATGCCAATGTACGGTGGACCGAATATGCCCTTTTATGGACACTCTCAGCCTCCTCTTGGTTATAATCCCATGTATGGTGCGTTTATGGGTAATCAGATGGTTCCTGGTTTACCAAATTATCATATGTTTGCCCCCGGTATGATGAACCAGGTGCCACCGAACCATATGGGCATGGCGGGGCAATATGTTGGTGAAGGTAATGGTGTTGGTCCTGGTTTTGATGCTGAACGGGCTTGGTTTCTTAGATAAGAGTGGCCGAGTGGTATGACCCTGTTCTTGGATATTTAAGCTGTCATCTTTGATTAGACTTTCAGCTTTAGGTTAGGCTAATGATTAATCTGGTATCTTGCAACTTCGTATCTTGGAAATTGTTCGGATTTTCTTTTTGTTTTCGTATCTTTATCTTTCTACATTACTGTTTCAAGCCTACTCTTTTTTTTTTAGTTTCAGTGTGTTAATCTGTCTTTTGAACGAGGGGTGCTTAATTTCCTAATTCTCTTGCTCTCTCACTGGTGTTCTGCTTTTGTTCATCTTTCAAAAGACTATTCCTTTCTTTGTTTTCTGTTGCACTCAGCTAGTGATATGTGGTAAATATGTCCATGGTCAGTATTCCTAGGTTTTAAGTAGTTTGTTGTCTTCTGTTTTCCCTTATGGTTTTCCTTTTGCCCCTTCTGTCTTCCTTTTTTTTACCATGGAACATACGTCTGGTTTTCTTCTGTGGCTTCTGGTAAAAGTTTTTTTTTTTTTTTTTTCCCCGTTATACCATCAAACTTCTGGTCTCTACAGCTTGAGAGGAAGCTTATGACTGATAGTTTTATCCACTATATGTCATAACTGCTAAAACTCTGTATCTTCATCTGCAGTTGTCTTCAGACCCGTTTGTAGGATCAGACTGATGGTTTAACGTTCTTGTTTTATTTTTCTTCTTCCTTTACGGCCAAAAGATTTTCAAGATCCTTTATAAAGTTCCTATTAATATGATTTTTTCTGGGAATGAGGTGGAGTTTTCTATCTTTCTTTCAAACATTAATGGTCATCCAGCAAAGTGTCTATCCACTTTTCAGTTTTCACTATCTTTGGTCACATTCCTTTTTTTTGGCCATTGTGTGACACTCTTTTGTATTTGTGTTAAAATCTCAGTCCCCAAGTTCTCTTTGCTTAAGGTTCAAGATTGTTTTGGTTCATTGGTCCTTCTGCTCGGTTTGTTTTCACCTATTTATCTATGATGTGTGTTCTGGATTGACCTTTGCTTACTCAGTCCCTGTTCAGTTTCTACGGACAGTAGAGAGTATAGCTCTGGTTGAGCTTTGATGCCTAGAGTTTGCGATTTCTTTAAAGTTGGATTTAATGACCGATGCCAATCCTTGTTTTCTTAAGGGATCAATCTTGTTTTCAGTTTTAGGATTTTGTCTTCCTCTCGAATGTTTTCTCTGTAGCTATATCTATAAATGAGTCTCTTCTCGGATTCATCTATGGTATGCTTCAGCTGCAGCTATGAAATTCAGCTTTGGTTTGGTTTGGTTTTTGATCATTTGTTTTTCATTGTTTTGTGATCAACAGTATACTTTTCTCATTTGATCTTTTTTTGTGAGAGATCTTTGTATTTCTTTCGTATATGGTTTAACATCTCTGGTCCAAACAGGTTATGTCTTTGTGCAGACATGTCTTTTAAGTTCCTCACTGATCTTGACATGGTTATTTGTGTGGTTGCCACTCGTTGGAAATTGAGTTTCGTTCTTTTTCCTTTCACAAATCGCGATTGTCTTATAATATTGAACCGCAAAATTGTACTCAAACGCGCGATAACGAATTAACCGTCTTTGTAGCCGTCATAAGTATCGAACTCATGACCCGACAAAGAAAAAAAAAAAAAAAAAAAAATTGAATTCAAAAATNTCAAAAATCAAAATCCCTAAACTTGACTTATCCTCTTCTGCGACTGCAATGGCGAAAACCCTAGAGAAAGCTAAGAAGCGCAAATTCGTGAAATCCAATTCCAAGACAATCGATAAGAAGCAGAAGATTAATAACTCTGCTCATCAGCGACAACAACCTGAATCCTCGACGCATAATTCAAGCTCCAGCTCTGAGTCTAGCGATTCGGAATCGGAGAAGGAATTCGACCCGGAGGAGCTCCGGGAGCTTCTGCAGCCCTATTCCAAGGAGCAGCTCGTCGACCTCGTCTGTTCCGCTGCAAAGATCGGATCCTCGATCTACTCCGCCGTCGTTGAAGCCGCCGACCGTGACGTCACACACAGGAAAATCTTCGTTTACGGACTTCCATGGGAGACCACTCGCGAGACTCTATTCGGAATCTTCGAAGGCTACGGCGAGATCGAGGAGTGCACCGTCGTTATAGACAAGGTCACGGGTAAAGCCAAAGGCTTCGGATTTGTTATGTTCAAGTCGAGGAAAGGAGCGAGAGAAGCGCTTAAGGAACCGAAGAAGAGGATTCTTAATCGAACGGCGACATGCCAGCTGGCCTCAATGGGGCCTGCGGCGTCGGGAAAGGGGCAAGACCAGCCGGGTCCGGTGAAGATAAGTTTTGGTTCGATGGCTAATCAGGGCCAGCAACAGCAAGCGCAAGCGCAAGCGCAAGGGCAACAGTTTTTTAGCGGTGGTGGAATGGCTGCGTCGCCGTATATGTTAGGGAACCAATACCATCCGGTTTATGGAACCGGAATGTTGGGGAATCCAGCTTTAGCAGCAGCTGCTGGAGGCTACATGTATCCGATGCTGGCGAGTGCTCTGAGCCATGGCGGGTTGGGTTCTGGTGCGTTGATGGGTGAGCCAGGGGTTGGTGCTGGTCTATCAGCTCTGGGATCTTACTTTAGAGATCAGAGTCTGCCAAGTGCTTTTCCAGATTCCGATACCGGGAAAAGTGGGAGTGGTAAAGATACGGATGCTGGTGGCTCGTTTCAGGGCTACTCAAACTATTCATGGTACGCTCACTGTAACCTTTTGTGTTCTTGTAGCAATGTATGTGCTCATATTTTGGTTTTAAATGTGTTTTGGATAAGCTTATATAGTATGATTTTAGAGTAGGTGTGCAGGTCTTTGGCTTAGTGTGTAGATAAAATTGGTTAAGTCTTTGATGTACTATCGGTTTACTAGTTAGTGACTTAGTGTTCTTGAGGTATTTCTAGGAGAACTCCTACAGGAATGAAATATGTGAATTAGGTTCTTGAGGTAGTTTAGCATTTTCATCTACGGCCATAATCCATAATTTATTATTCATGAATCTTGATTGGACTGTTTTTAAGATTAGATGAGCGGATAATGTGTGTCACACCAAGTTTTTGTTTTCTTTATTCTCCTTCATTTCGTCTTGTTTGTTTTCCTTTTTGGTATTTGTTTTCCATTATTTTCCTTGCAGTTTCTTGATTTACAGTTTTCTTAGTGCCATTTGTTTTATCAAAGTTACTTTGTCTTGGTCGTAATGGTTGGTGATGGCGGGGCTGCTGGCTTAGTTTTCAGATGTACATTTTTACTTGTTTATTGGCTTATTTGGTTTCAATGCTAAGGGATTCATCTGGTTTTGGTGTTAAAGTCTTTAAATGAGCAATAACACTTTAGCATTGAGCTGTTTTTGCCATTTCAGTCATGTTTTTAGTCATCCTTGTTTGCGTTTTATTATTCTGATGTTTGTCCCTTTGATTTATTTTGTTTTCACTTTTCGGGGTTTTCTGACCATGAGGATTGGGCATTGCTCTTTGTTTCCATATGTTTTCATTTCTTTTGTCTTAAGCTTTTGATAAAGTTATGTTTGGTTTTGTTTTGTTGAACTCCAACTTTGCAGATGATGTGAGCTCAGCATGAGAATGATAAACATGCAGTTCTGGATTTCTTTTTTCAACATTTCTTCTCCGTTCTCTTCTGTTTCACTTTGTATTTCCTGATATTTATATTAATCAAGTCAGTTTTTTTAGCTTCTTCTTTTGGTATGTTTTATTTTTCTTTTCCCTTTAGTTTCACTCTTGTCCGACAGTTCAATAGACAGTCTATTGTCTTACTCTAGTAAATTCATTGTGATTATTCGTTAATGATCTCTCTGCAATCTGCGTGGTATGGTGACTTATGCGGAAAGGCTTGTTTTTAGAGGTTTATTCTTTTGTCTACTACTAATGTTTATGTCTTTGTGTTCCTGAGCCTGATGAGAAGACCTCATTGTCCATGGAGTTTCATTTTCATATGGATTCTCAGATGATGACAACAAAAGTGATAGGAGACATGTAACTCTATAGGATTTAGATCTCTTTAAACCCTTGATGATAGCTTAAATTGACCCTTGAAGTTGTTATATATATTTGATCACATTTAATGACCTCATTAGATATGCATTTTTAAAAGACTGGCTAAACAAGTGGAAGTTGCATTGCTTGATACACACAGTAAACAAAGTGTTTTTGGCTTATGGAACAACAGAGGACACCGTTGAAAGCTAAGCTGATGATGCCTTAAAAGATTCTCCTCAGGTAAAAACCCACAACAAGTTTTGATTTTTGAATCTAAAATGTTAGGAGATTAAGATTGTTGTTCACTTCTTCCTCTTCTTTGGCGGCTGTAGCGCCTCCTCCTCCTCATCTTCTTCCTCTTCCTCCTCTGCTTCTGCTTCCTCGTCTTCTTCTTCTTCACCCCCATCTTCATCGTCATCCTCATCATCGTCATTCTCATGGTTATCATCATCCTCATCGTCATCACCATCATCATTACCGTCATCTCCTTCATGTTCTTCATCATTATCTCCATCTCCAGCTTCACCGTTTTCATCAGGACCATTTAGTGGTGCTTTCTTGGTCTCCTTTCCTTCTGCATCATCCGCACCACCTTCCTCTTCTTCCCCATCATCACCACCATCATCATCACCATCACTATCTTCATTGTTACCATTGCCTTCCTCTGCATCAACCACCTCGTCTCCATTCCCTTTGACATCACCTTCCAAGACAGCGACCTGCAATTTCATATTCACTTTATCCAAATACAATTCTGAATTGGGCCAAAAATGGGTCATGGGCTTCTTCTTATAGATCTAAAGTGCTATTCGGTTTGAAAGCATAATCTATGGAATATACCATTTTGATATTTTATGGACCCACAATTTTTATACTCCCATCTTCATATTATTCTCATCAAAGCAGAGCAACGTCCTCAACTAATAATGGCTAGTATTAATTTATTAAAGGGTTTTGTGCAAAAAACACCCGCGAACTAATTTTTTTTGCAAATTAAACCCTCAATTATATTACGTGC
>OVBJ01001384.1:0-29003 GCA_900406535.1 Noccaea bulbosa
TCCAATAATTTTCTAAATTAAATTTGAGTTGTGATTACGAATTAGATTTCACGATGAAGTGTAATACTCTGTAGACTTCATGAATAGACTTTAAAAAGGGTAAGACAGACATTCCGACCAACGTTTTTTTCTTTGTTCATAAGGGCTTAGTTTGTAATTGTACATATCCATAGTACTAGTTTTGCTCACAATTCAATATAGTATTAGTTTTGCATTTCAAATCAAATTGTGTACTAGTTTTGGCAATTCCCCCTTTGCTTAATTATATAGTTTTATTAAAAACCATATTAATCTAAATATATTGATAAATTTGGATACTTGTCAAACTAAATTTCCAAGTCTTATGGTTTTTTATCATTTTGGTTCTTTTTATAATAGTGTTGTGAACTATCATACATATTCATTTCCAATGTGGGACTTTGATGATATACTTATTATTTTCATCATTTTAGTATTTGATATCCGTTTTTAAAAATGCAAATTATATTTTGTGGAAAACAAAATGTACATTTTTTTAATATATGGTTAATGTGATAATTCATTAACTTTTATAAAATTTAATCCAACCAAAAAATGAGAGAAAAAATGTAGTATTTAAGAAAATAATTAATTTGATATATTTGATAATATATGGAAAGAATGATAATATCTTTATAATTAAATAATGAAATATGTATAAATAATTGATATAAATTATTCTCTAACCAAATTATACAATGGCATATTTTATAATTTCTCTAGTAATTAATGTCTACATTGGAAATATCCTTGAGAGTGAACCATGTGATGACACCTTAGCATAGCATTTTTGTTAATAATACATCAAGTGAAGGTTAGTTTGTAAGAATGTTTCTCTTTTAATATATTAGGGATAATACAAGTTACAACGCAGCTTACAGATAAATTAGCAGCAGCTTCAGAAGCATCAATAATATAATCTTGAGAGTATCGTTGATACTAATAAGAGGCTATGTCGGTGCAGACCATAACGCCATTTTCAACATAAACTATCTCTGTGTTTTTGATCGTGCAGCTGTGTAGAAACGGCAACGGGAAACCTCTCTTAAGGCGTGTATTTACGTACGGCAAAAACAAGGATTCAAGAACCGTCGACGTCACATCCTAACAAGACCAAGAACGCATCCAGAGTTTGGTGCCAAAGCAAAAAGTCTCTCGGTCTTAAACATCAAAAAAAAAAAAAAAAAAAAAAAAAAAAAACACTCAATTTTACCTGAATATAGCTTGCTTGAAGCTCTCCAAATTTACTCCAACTCATTGTTGCATTGAAATCTATCAATCTGAGGCTACCGGATAGTCTCTTCTCTGCGGTTTCCGCAGAACCCGCCACATTCAGAGCCTTCACAACAAGGATCAGATTCTGTCTTTCTTTAGTGATCATGCATGGATTACTTCTTATAGCGTAGATTAAGATTAGCATAGGGTGTACCGATGATATTCGAGCTACGGATAGGACTACTCCAGAGTGTTGAACATTGATTGATATATCTAAATGAATCGTCGCACCAATCCCATTCTTTGTAATATTAATACAAGGAGGAGATGTTACTGACATGTTAAGCATCATTTTCACATTTGGATACTGTTTGTACAATTCGGGAAGAATATTTTTCCAGTCAGATGTGCTTAGACTCGACCCGTTCTTCGTTTCATCGATAACAACACGCATCCTCTTTGCCTGCATCAAAAGTCAAAACCAATCCCAAAAAGTTTACAAATTTGTTGTTCCACCAAACGCAAACTCAACCATCAAACATCTGGAACTAACATTGAAGTAGACAAGTGTAGCAGAATTGAAAACTTCTCCTTGTAATGAAATTGCCACCATTTTTTTAACCCCCGCTCGAAACAAGGAAGTAGATGGAGATCTTGAAACTTTACCACCATCATCACCATTTGGGATGAATAAACCATTGGTTTCAACTTCAGCTGACGAATCAGCCAAGACAGGGTTTCCTGTAAAAGTGAGATTCACTGCAACAGAGTCATCGATCTTTCTCTCTTTTGGAAGTGATTCCAATAAAGAATCAAGCTTCTTCATATTTTCCAGAATTTTATCAGTAATTTTATTTTCAACAGTTGACATAATATTCTTCTCAAATGCATCAACCACCCTGCAAAGACCAAGAACACATGAGTAAGAATCATTTCTTTCCAATAGAAGAAATAAAAAAAAAGTATGAATCTTTTCTTTCTAATATATTATATTATATATAGAAGAATAACCGTAAGTAAATGATATATTCAAACAAAAAAATACCCTTGATATAGCCAAGAAGCACCACCATTGATATGAATACCGATGCTTCTCACTTTACAATCACTTTCCCGTGAGGCAATCTTTAGACTTCCATTATCATCAACGAGAGTCACAGTCGTTTTCAAATCCATTTCATTAACCTTCATCATCATAATCATCATCACCTGTTAAACCTTTTTTTTCTTCTTCTAATGAAAGAGAAAAAAAAGATGAACACAAAATCCAATTTGTTTTTTCGATAATTTTCAGAACACAAAAAAAAAAAACAAAAACAAAAAAAAAATCATTTCAGAAAATATACCTTAACTGAAGCATTTCCATGATCGGAAATCTTTCTTTAGCAGAAAAAAGAAAAAAACCCCAATTTGGTTTCTGATAATTTTCAGAACACAAAACAAACAAAGAGAAACGAAAAACACACAATTAAAAGCACAAAACCTTTTCGTCAGAAAAATTAGTAAATTACCTTGACAGAAGCGTTTCCATGATCGGAAATCTTAAAGAAGGAAGCTCTATAGAGATAAGACCAATCCATGCTCAAATCTGCCGTCGCGCCTGAAACACTCAAAACGATTCCATCTCCTCCCGTCTCAATCTTGGACGACTGAACATTAACCGCGTTAATCTGAATATTCGACAGACCCATTCGAACTTTCCCGATCAAAGGGATTTTAACCTTCTTCTCGATGTTGGGTAACGGAAGCGGAATCGTCGTAGAGACCACCTTGTTGATGAGGAAATCTTTCGCGAATTCAAGACCGGTTTCCGACACGAGTACTGAGATGTGTCCGCCATCGTTGGATTGCGGTAAGGTCAGTATCGCCAAGACGGAGATAACGAGAATCCTTGTCACTTTCGCAAGAGCCATTAATGAAGAAGAAGTGAATAACTAATGTTTTGCAAGTAACCAACCAAGAGAGATTAAAAAATAGTCAACAAAGTGTCGTTGATAGGTTTGACTTTTTTTGCTTTCACGAATTTTACGTGGACAAGAATCTGCAATTTTAGACGTCTTTCTTAACAAGAAGATGCAGACTTTGAATGTCTTGTAGTGTGAAAAAGCATTATCATAAGTTGGTTAATACTTAATAGCCTAACCAAAGATGTGGTATTGTTTGAAACTTCTTCTTGGCAATTCCTATTAGGTCACAGTACTCTGAATGATCAAACAAGTCACGGAAATCAACAAACAGTTTCTCAAACACTTTCCATTGGACTCTGATCGGTCTTGAATATGGATATGGATGAAAACCCTGCACACTCATCAGAGAGAAAGAATTAGTTAGTTTTTATAAAAGATTTATGAATTTTTTTATAGTTTCTTGCTTCCCCTTACATCATATTCTTGTGCAATGGATTTCAGAACGGTAAATGTATGTTTCGTGTCCTCTAAATTGTCGAGAAGAGCCAACCAAATCTTCGTAGCAAGCTCATCAGCTTCTTCTTTCGATTTGCCACAAACAATAATTTGGTCTTCCACCAGAAAAAAATGTGTCTTTACTCATTAGCAGTGTGTCAATTGCATACCGATAGAGAAAGAGCTAAAAGTAGAAAACATAATTACCGATCATAGTTCCATGCAAAACGCCTGAAGCAGGTGTTGTTGAAAGCTCGAGCTGTTCTTTCAAGAACAAGTATATATGTCCGAGCATTTCATCTATGTCCGTATCCACACATAACATGTTTCTGCTGATGTACAAAGCCATAAATCTCCTGCAGCTAAAAGGCTATTAATTAAGTTTCTTGAATCAAACTATAGACAACAACATTCGGTAGAATATTATCAGTTACCAACCGTTTGCTTAATCCTTGACGGATTGGTCCAATCCATTTCTTAGTTTTGCTAGCAAGAGGATACGCTCTATTAAGAGCAGCCTGCCATAAGCATTCTCCTCTGAACAAATTCGCCCACTGTTTTCTAACACAAGCTATGTGTTCCCACTCTGATATTGGAACTCTGATGAATATCTCTATCAGGAGATCTTCTGTAAGCTTTCCGATTGGACTATCATCTTTTATTACCGGCTCAACGTTATCCTTATTCTGGTTCATTACTGTCCTAATAAGTAATAACTACAGGAGGATAAGTTCGTTTGAGCAAAGGAAACACCATGAAAAAGGATTCAGAGACATTTTGAGTTTTCCTTTGTTCCACATTTTGAGTGCCAATCAAAATGTTCCATTTGATTTCTATGGGAAAAAATTTCAGAGAGCAAAGGAAAGATTACTAAATGAGTGCCAATCATTCATTTAGTAAATTTTCCATCAAAATCAAACAGAAGAAATTTGATTGGCATTCATTTAGTGACTTAACACAACACTAACTGAGAAGCATACATATATAACTATATAAGCCTCTATATAAGCCTCAGATATGACTTTCAGATTCTCAATCCCTCATTCACATAAACCAAACTATATCAGAGCACAGAGAGATGTTCACAATCTGGAAACAGCAAACTAAAAAACTCACTTGCATAACGCAAATGATAAAGGATTAGGCTAAGCAACCAATCATTTATCCTCCGAGTTTACAGACAGATTAGGATAACCTTTTTGTTCAATAGTAAGGAAAAAAAAGCAACAAAATTTGAGCAAAATTCATCAAAAACCCAGAAAACCCCTTTATTTTGATTGGGCCTTCACTCAACAACACAAGTTCCTATGTAACAACACGCCATAAAGGACAAAGATATCCAGAGGATCATAGCAATATGATTAACTGGAACGTATTAAAAAAAAAAAAAAAAAAAAAAAAAAAAAAAAAAAAAAAATTTTTAAAAANCTTTGAAGAAGTCAAAATTCTATCACGAGAAACAGCAATAAAATCGAAACGGTTAATATAACTCGGTTGTGAGCTGTGTTGAGTAAAGAGGAAAGAAGGGAATCGGTTTCAAAAGCTGAAGGAAGAATCACGTGAAGATCGAATGAACTTACAAATGGAAGTGCCTGAGAAGAAAACTGGCGTGAGAGTCTGAGAGAAGAGACGACGTGCCAGAGGAAGGAAACACAGAGAGTGACACAGACAAAACGGACAAATGATCCGATCATGACCACATACATGCTCCCTACCTAATTCGGTTTAATTCCAACCCAGCTGGACCGAACTTTAATCAAAGTAGATTAAAAAACCAAACCAAACTAAATATTAATTCAAGTGATTTGGTTACAATTAAAGTGATGTGTATTCGGATTTTTCATTTTTGGGTCATGTTCGGTTTGAGTAGAACCAGGTCTTTCGAGTAAAGACATTTCGGTTCAGATTCGGGTAGTCTTGTCGGAACCAGATCAGGCTAGGTTCTTAATTTTTTAGAATAAGTAAATATCCAAAAAAAAAAAATTAGGTTCATGCTGGTTCCGGATCGATTCATATATCTGAAATATACCCATAAACCCAAAAATTTACCCGTGAACTTGAATATTTACACAAAACCTGGGAAATTACCCAAGAATATACCTAAAATGTCAAAAATACAGTCAAAATTCTGAAAATGTAACCGAAAACCTGGAGAAGATTAACTAAAAAATACCTGGTATACCTAAAATATTGATACACACTTATATTTTCAAATCTTTTGGGTATCGGATATTATCCGGTGCTGACTGATCTGAAAATATTTTACCAAATCAGGATGCATATACCCAAATCTGACCCGAGCTGGTTTTTTAGGAGTGATTCTGGTTCAGATTTTCGGATCCGGAGATTTTTGAGTCTGGGTAAAATGTGCCATAGTAATAAAAAAAAAGCCCAATTCATGAGAAGCCCATATTTTTATCAGTAATTAATTTAACAAGACAAAATAGTAAATATAGAAATGGAGGAGGGTAATAATGTAATTTCAAGAAAGGGGAAAATGACCAAATGGAAGAAGAACAGTTTGCGCGGCCTTTCTGACAATATTCTCTGTACTGTTTTCTCTCCAGTGCTCCACTTCGTCACTTCTCTCCTTCTGCTTTGCTTAGATCTCGTCTCCTTCCGAGTCTCATTTCTCAGACCAAACCAAAAAGTCTTTTTCTTTCAAATTACAAAAAAAAAATTAGTTTCTTGTTTTTTACCAATTAAAAAATTAGAACTTTAAGGAGAGTAAAAACTAAAAAGACTATTTGGACCTATGAGAAGAAAAGGTCAATTGACCCAGGATCCTGGATTTCAAGTTTTTTGACCGGAAATGGCAAATTTTGAGGAAAGGTTTTTTAAAAAGTACAGTATAAAATTTGTAGTTTTTTGGGAATTTGAAATCACAAGTTTAAGAGCTTTTTAATCATGAATCTAAAATGAGATCTGTTTAAGAAATTAAATAATACCCGTCCCTCACATTTATATTGTGCTCCCTCTTCCCCTATATTGAAACTTGAATTAGAGTAAAGACACAAAGCTCTCTCTCTCTCTCTCTTGCAAGTGGTTCAACATTTCTCTTTCTTTAGTCTCCTGTCTCTGTCTCTTTGATTTCTCGCTTCTCTCATCTTTGAATTTTGTTTGCTCACTTACTTAAATATTGAACCTTTTCACACTCCTTCTTCAGTGTAGTTTCAGTGGAGTGTTGATTTAGCAGAGAATGCGAGTGTTCTGAGCTAGAGATAAATCGAATCTGAAGTCTCAGACAAAGGTTGTTGTTGCTGCTACTGATCTTGTGTACATTTAGGTAGCTCAGTGTTTCTTATGCATTCTCTCTCTAACTCTCTAGGGTTTGATTCTCTGAGATTCTTCCAGATTCATGCATTTTCCCCATTTTGTGTTTTGGTTGATTGATTCTCTGATTCCTTAGAAAGGGTTAAAGCCTGTGGTGTAGCGGAAGAGAAACGCCATTACCATCTTCTTTTTTCACTTCATGCAAAGAAATCTGAGTTTAGATCTATTGATTTAGCAAAAGATACTCCACCAAGTGTTTGAGGAAATGGATTTCTTGAAAGTTAGAAAATTTCGCAAGTCTAGGAAGCCAAACATAGAAAAGGAGAAAGAAGACAAGACACTGACACAGCAAGATCAGGCAAGGAGTGAGAACACTGTAGCTGGTGCGACGGATTCGGCGGAAGGAGACGAGATCGAAGACGACGACGATGATTTCATCACCAATGAGGTTAAGAGAAGGCTGAAGGAGTTGAGGAGAAACAGTTTCATGGTGTTGATACCTGAAGAAGACGAAGAAGAAGAAGAGGGATCTTATCTAGACGAAGATGAGGGAGAAGACAAGTGTTCGATTGAGTGGAGAGACGTGGTCGCTGAAGGGCTCCAATGGTGGGGAGGTTTTGATGCTGTCTATGAAAAGTATTGCGAGCGTATGCTCTTCTTTGATCGCTTAAGCTCCCAACAGCTCAAAGAAACAGGTAAGAAAAAGCTTCTTTCTTTTGATCTCTCAACACTTGAATTTAGATAAGCTAAGATTGTGGCTCCATTTCAGGCATTGGAATGGCTCCAAGTCCTTCAACTCCATCGCCAAGATCTGCAGCTAAGAAGCTGTCATCGCCATTTCGATGTCTTTCGCTTAAAAAATCTGATGTTCCAGAGGAAGACACGGAGCATTTGCAGCAGACGGAGATGGACCCTTATCAAGATCTAGAGACAGCCTATGTTGCTCAACTCTGCCTCACCTGGGAGGCACTTCACTGTCAGTACACGCAGCTGAGCCACTTAATCTCATGCCAACCCGAAACCCTGACTTGCTGCTACAACCATACCGCTCAACAGTTTCAGCAGTTCTTGGTCTTGTTGCAGAGGTATATAGAGAACGAACCATTCGAACAAGGCTCAAGATCTGAGCTTTATGCTCGTGCAAGAAATGCAATGCCTAGGCTACTTCAAGCTCCCAAGATTCAAGGTGGGTCTTTTTTTTTCTCAGCTCTCACAACCTTCTGTGAAAGTAGTAACACTTTTTAAGTTGAGTTATGTCCAACCATCTTCTCAGGGTCAGATAGGAAGGAGATGGAGAAAGATGCAGACTTTATGGTCCTCGCTGATGATCTCATCAAAATCATCGAGAGCTCGATCCTTACATTCAACGTTTTCTTGAAAATGGATAAGAAGAAACCAAATGGGGTCATTCACTTGTTTGGGAACCACAACAACAACAACAACCATATGCATTCTACAACCCCTTTGCAGCTGGTTCAGTCATCTATTGACAAGGTACGGTTTCTTCTCTCTCTAGAAGCTATGTATATGCTTCTTGCTTTGGTGTCTCATATGATTTTGAGTCTCTGAAAGCAGAAGAAGGTGAAAGCGAAGGAGCTTTCGAAGAAAACAAAAGGGTTGAGGAAGAAATCTTGGCCACAGACATGGGAAGGTGTTCAACTGTTGTTTGCAGCCATTGACATCAAGCTCGCATCAAGGGTTCTGAGAATGGCGAGAATCAGTAAAGAGCAGCTTCTATGGTGTGAAGAAAAGATGAAAAAGCTTGACTTCTCTGTTGGGATGCTTCAAAGACACCCATCTCCAATTCTTTTCCCTTGTTGATAATATAATTTATGATTACAATTAAATCGCATCAGCTGTTCTCTGCATCAGCTGTTCTCTTTTTATACAATCTTTAAAGTCCGGTTTTGTTTTGTTTTGTTTTGCATATCAATTAATGAAGAAAGTGTGTGATCAAATAGGCTCAAATTCAAGCAGATTTGCTTTGGTCTTTGTAGATTCGCTGTTAAGGGACCAATTTCATTGTTGTTGGTTGGATTTAGCACACAAGAAAGAATCCAATGTTGTCTTGTTGCCGGGAAACTATGTCTATGATGCCTGATGATGATGGAAAAGTCTTATTCTTCTTCTATCACTTTCATTGTTTTTGGCCAAAGTCTTGATTTTGTCATTAAAAAGGATTTTTTCTTTCTTTCCCATGCTTCAAAATCTTAAGAACTATAAATGAGCATCATGAATCTGAATACTGTTTTGGTTTTCTTAAAATAGAAAAAAAAAAAAAAAAAATCTGAAAAAAAATCTAACATTAAACTTCAGTTTTGTGCAAGTGTGCGTAAGCGCATTCAAAAAAAAAAAACAATAGAAGAAACAAAAAGAAAAAAACTGAAGTGTGTTTTTGGTGGTAGTACTAGTAACTAGTAACAGAGCAACAGAGACAGAGCCACGTGAACGTATCTCTTTCAACTAGAAGTGTCAACACGTGGCAAACCTTAGTCACCAATTTGGAGGAAACCTGAAATAACGAGAAAGGGCTTGCTAGTCGACACCCCGTTGATGAACCAGACAGGGCTAGTTTAGTCATTACCCAGCTAAAGGGCTTCTTCGTGCGCGAATCCGTCGTAATTGTTGTTAATATCGAAAAGTGTTTTAAAAAATCAGTTTCGGGTCCTTAAATTAAAGATTAATACGCCAATAATTGCCGGAAAATAAAAACATTAGTCCTTGACTTGGTGACTCAACGAAGCCATTGGGGTTAAACTTTTCAAAGGGTTTAGTTTTAATTTCTCTATCTCTCTTTTTCTCTGGGTCTCTCTTCTCTCTGCGACATTTCATTTCGAGCTCTTTTGAGAAGAAGGAAAAAAAAAACACTTTCATGGAGGCTTGAATACAAAGATCACACCATCAGGTTCTTAAGCTCTGCTTCCTCTTTCCTCTCTTTCTCTGTATCTGCCTCGTTTCCCTACTTTTTTTTTTCTTCTACAAGTCATGCACACCGAGCTAGTTTATGATAATAAAAGGATAAAGTAAGTTTGCGTTTTTCGATTTTGATCCCTGATTATAGCCTATGGATACGATTTTCGGTTTGTAACGAGGTTGATGAATGAGTCAAACGGTTTCGTCTGCTTTTAAAAAGATGGCGTCTTTTGATGCCCCTTGTGGTTTTCTGTGGGTTGACTGAATTTTAGCTTAAAGAAATGAGAAAATCGTGTCTGAAATTTCCAATCTTTTGATTGGCTGATTTCATTCATATATGTGCTCGATTACTTGTGTTTGTTGTTCTTGAGGGACACACAGAGACTTGGATTAAACGAAATTCGGGGAACCGTATAGTATTAAAGTTCTAAGCTTTTTGCATAATCACTTCGAAATTTTGTTTTGTTTTGTGGTGTTTTGTCCTGAAATATGATTTTCTTTTTTAGTATGACGACGCAGAGTGCTATGAGAATGGTGGAAGGTGATCATATAAAGAATTGGCAGGCTTCTAGGGAGACAGGGCTATTCGGTTCACTAGATATGGCGGTTGAAGATTTAGGGTTCCTTATGAAAAGAAATAGGTTGGATAGTAGTGGCGGCGGCGGTGACCATACCGGGAAAATCCCGAGTAGGAGCGGAAGCGCGCCGCCTAGCATGGAAGGTTCATTTGCAGCTCTTAGGAACCTCTTGAAACAGCAGGAAGGTGGTGGTAGTAGCTCTGAGGTTTTAAGTAGGGCTATTGAGAATTACGACTCTGAAGAAGAGATACGTAGCGACCCTGCTTACGTAGCTTACTATCTCTCCAACATCAACTTGAATCCGAGGCTCCCTCCTCCGTTGATCTCACGTGAGAATCAGCACTTGGTTCGTCATTTGGGTGGGATTGGTGATAGTAGTCTGAGCTCGACAGCCTCTTGGGATAGTATGGGGATGAGATCCTCCTTGCATTCTTCAAGAACCGCGCTTTCGACGCACAGAGAGGAGCCTGAGGATGAGGCATCATCAGGTGAACAACAACAACAACCTTATGCTTCTTTGGCTGTTCGTCGCAAGAGCTTTGCTGATATGATTCAGGTTTGATCTTGTTGTTGCTGCGCTTAGTTTCATTTCACTTGAAATATGATTTTGCTTCTTACACTTTGTTCTGTGTTCAAGCGGCCTCATTCGGCAGGGAATCGTCCAACAGCAGAAGACATTTCCTCTTCTGAAGAAACAAGAAGACTACAAGACTCTGATATAGGTTCGGTTAACCTGCTGAGGGAGACAGATTCTCTCTCCATGGATGCTGTTGCTAGTGAAGATCCTTTTACCACTGATGCACAGTCGAAAACGAGCCACGAGGACACCAGTCTATCCGTTTTTGGTGCTCCTCCTCCATCCTCTGCTACTTCTAGAATAAGGAGGAACCAAGAAGACCAACAATCCCAAGGGAGGAGAATGCCTTTGCCTTTGCAATACACACCTTCGTCGTATCAGGTTCAAGCTACTTCACCACAACAAATGAACTATCCGAGGATGACTAGTGGTACACAAGACATGATGCAGAGCTTACCCAAGATTGCAACCGGCGAGGTACATTCGACTTTCCAATCTCCTCACGGTTTGGCACCGCCTCCTATGTATACATCAACAGCAGCATATATGACATCTCTGAGCCCTTTTTACAATCAAAACTTTCAGTCTTCCGGTATGTACCTCCCGCAGTATAATTACAGCGGTTACCCTCCTCCTGCCTCTGGTATTCTCCCTCAGTATATGAGTGGATACCCTTCTCATGAAGCTGCTGTTCCTATGCCATATGATATCTCATCTACCTCTCCGGGTTACAACACCGCTCGGATGATGCCTGGAGCACCGTCGACTGGACAAAACGTTCCTTCTCTCGTGGATCCTTATCAGTTGCAATATTATCAACAGGCTCAAGCAGACGCGTATGCTCCTTCATTTCAGAGCAGCACTGATTCTTTTGGACAGAAAGAACAGCAAGGCTTTATGGCAAATCATGACCCTCACAATAATCCATTGAGTCCGAGCTTCGGGTTGCAAAGTCCTCGGCACATGGGAAACTACTTTGCAATGCCGCCGGGTGTAAGAGTCATGCCGCAGTATCCAGGATCACCTCTTGCTAGTCCAGTGATGCCATCCTCACCGGTTGGTGGGATGATGAGCCACTTTGGAAGACGTAGTGAAACAAGGTATCATCAGCAAGGGCCGAGTAGAAACACGGGGATCTACCCTGGTGGATGGCAAGGGAACAGAGGAGGAGCCAACAGCGCCGTTGATGATATGAAAAGGCATTCTTTTCTTGATGAACTCAAGTCTCCAAACGCTCGTAAACTCGAGCTGTCTGATATCGCAGGGCGTGTTGTTGAATTCAGGCAGTGTTTCTATTCTGATATCTATCCTTTTCGTTAATCCTAAGTGAGTGTTTTGAAAGCATCAAGGGATGTCATGATAATATTATTTTGCTACTCGTTTTTCTTAATTTCAGCGTCGATCAGCATGGGAGCCGGTTTATTCAACAGAAGTTGGAGCACTGCTCTGATGAGGAGAAGGCATCTGTTTTCAGTGAGGTTCTTCCACAAGCTTCGAAATTGATGACTGACGTCTTTGGAAATTATGTTATCCAAAAAGTGAGTCGCTAGTTCTTTTGAGTTTGGAAAGTTTTTCTTGTCTATAAGTTTGTTGATAGATATTGTATTTTTTTGGATCAGTTCATAGAACATGGAACTCCAGCGCAGAGGGAAGAACTTGTGAAGCAACTTGCTGGTCAGATGGTTTCTCTAAGCTTGCAAATGTATGGATGTCGTGTGATACAAAAGGTAAATAAATAATATTAGTTTCCTCACATCAATGTCAGTATCTGAAGTAAATGGTTGTTAAGTTTATATGTACATGTTTGTGCCTTATGATATTTATAGGCCCTTGAAGTGATAGATGTAGACCAAAAGACAGAACTGATTCGTGAGCTCGATGGGAATGTGATGAAGTGTGTTAGAGATCAAAACGGGAATCATGTTATTCAGAAGTGTATCGAGAGCATGCCTGCGGGTAGGATCGGTTTCGTGATTGCATCTTTCCGTGGTCAAGTTGCCACTCTTTCTACTCATCCTTATGGATGCCGAGTTATCCAGGTGAATGGATTAGAGTGAAGCTTTCCGCATCTCTCTTGTGCTTTGAGCTTGAAAATATTTACTCGCTTTTGCGTTTTGGTATAGAGAATCTTGGAGCATTGCTCAGATGACGAGGAGACTCGTTGTATAATCGATGAAATATTGGAATCTGCTTTTGCTCTTGCTCATGATCAGTATGGGAATTATGTCACTCAGGTTTGGTTAAAATCTGAGATCCAATGTTCTCTCCTGACATTTTCATGAATCCATTTTGGTCTTAGTCTTGTGCTTTTGGCTTATGTTTTGCTTGTAGCATGTCCTGGAGAGAGGGAAGCCTGACGAAAGGAGACAGATCATTGAGAAGTTGACAGGGAATGTTGTTCAGATGAGTCAGCACAAGTATGCCTCAAACGTTGTGGAGAAGTGTCTGGAATACGCTGATAGTACCGAGAGAGAGTTTCTGATTGAAGAGATAATGGGCAAATCAGAGGAAGACAATCACTTGCTGGTAAGAACACAATCCTAAACAAAGCTCTCTGAAACCAGAGTGGACTTTTGATTTAACAATCTTTTTTTCTTTCTGCAGGCGATGATGAAGGATCAGTTTGCAAATTACGTGGTCCAGAAAGTCTTGGAGATCAGTAAAGATCAACAAAGGGAGATTCTTGTGCAGAGAATGAAAATTCATCTCCAGAGTTTGCGCAAGTACACTTACGGGAAACACATAGTAGCCCGTTTCGAACAACTGTTTGGTGAAGGTATATTTTCTTTAAAACCAAATCCTGAGCAATCAATATGAGTTTCTGCTTAAAAAAGTTCTGAACTTTTTGATGCCATTGTTTCAGAGAGTGAAGTCTCGGAAGAAGGAACTGAAGGTTAGACAGAAGATTTCCATTTGGGTTCCAGATTTGGACAATGTTTGACTTAGTAAAAATAATATATACTTGATCAATGCTTATTATGTGTATATATGCGCTTGTATCAATGAATGGAAGTGTGATGGTATATGTATGTGTATATAATGTGGACATGTTTTGTGGTTTAAATGATTTGCTCTCCTTCCTCTTCATTTCTCTTTTACTGACAGGAACACAGAGTATAAGCCTTAACGATAACGAGAAGAAAGTAAAAAACTCAGCTTCTTACTTCTCATGGGAATTAAAACACTCCCAAGTGCCTAAAAACATCTTATGTGGCAAAACTCAAAAGCCAAGCCAAGCCACACAACATTCCCTAAATCATAGCTTTGAAATGTGTTTTGAAATGTGATGATGCGGCTTGGCTTCACGTAACAATGGTAATCTAGGTTTGAATTTCGTCATTATAGGAGTGGTTTGGTGTTGGCGGCAAGCAAAATATCTTTCCAGGCTTCATAGAAGACCCAAGTGATGCCTGAAGACGGCATAACTTTCAAACAACTTGCTCCCCATCCTCTGTAGAGCCCCATCACTCCTCTTTCCTTCACTACTTCAGCTATCGCTGCAGCCATGTTCGGTGGGCATTGCCCCTTCAGAGATCCCACCATCAACCGCTTCCGCGCCACTTCCAATGGGAAGCTTATGGTACTCGCCGTTAGACCTGACACGCACCATTCACAACTCAAATGAGCCCCTAAACATCATTCGAGAGTCAAGAGAATACCGTAAAAAGAAACTTTTTATTGATCTACTTACCAGCTAGAGCTCCAAGAACAAGCATCTCCGGACGGTTTAAAGCCTTCTTGTTCTTGGATTTGCAATAAGAAGTCTTCATCTTGTCATACATGAAGTAGTAACAAGTGCTGTATGGAAGCATCCCGACCAGTGTTGGTCCCAAACCAGCATAGAATCCACGGACTCCATCGTCTCTGAAAATCCTTGGAATCGCAAGGCTTAAGGTCGGATAAATCTCAGGGCTCACAGTCAGTCTATCCTTGAGGACTTCGAGAGGATGGCAAACAAGAGTACTGGCAATACCAGCAGAAGCACCAGCAACAGCAACAGGAGAGATCCAAGATATGGAAGGACTGAAACTGAAATCACCAATTTCAATCTTTGCCTCCTCAATCTTCTTCAGCTTCACTTGCGCTGATGTCATTGCACGTTTGACCCACTCAAACGTCCCCAGCTCAATTGCTTGCGTTGGAATGATTCGAATCATGTTGATTTCGTTGCCGGCCCAAAGACCTAGCCACCCTTGCTTCTGTATGATTTCCAGGAAACTACCTGGAATGCTTTTTGATCCGACACCAACAATCATTCTTGTCCTGCCACAGAATTCACACAGCACAATGCAATGCTTAGATACAATGTCATTGAGGAGATTTGATAACAAGGGAGTATATAGACCTTATGGTTTCAAGTGGAGCAAGAACAGCTTTGGTCATGGCTCCAGCTAAAGCCCCACTAAGAAATTCACGAGCTTCCCTAGTCTTGAAGAAATCCTGAATCAATAGAGATCAAAAACACAACAGAGAGAGAAGTATCACAATGGTTTCATCAAATAAGAACACAATACAGATTGTCAAAACCATAAGCGAAGCAGAGACTAGACCAGGAGAAAAAAAAAACTCACCTTTACAGGAATCGTGAAGTCAGGAAACTGAGGCTGGAGACGAAGATGAGAATCCGATGGAGCAGATTCCTTCTCCATAACCAGAAGCCCTTCTTTTGGAACAACCATTGTCATTTCCTCCCAAAACCCACTAATCTCTCTCTCTCTCTCTATCTGTCTCTGATTATCTCTCTCAAAGATATTACCAGAGACGGGACCAGGAGATTCAAAAAGGGCAACAGAGAATATTCAATTAAGCATAAATATAATTATAAAAATCAAAACTTTTCAGAGTATTATTTGAGATAGAGACGAAATAGAATGGGTGAAAATTCTGCACAAGTGAGAGTGTTAGATTTATGGGAAGATTTAAGTTTTAAGCTTTAGGGTTTATGCGGTTTCTCGGTTTTCTCCCATATTTTTCTTCTGTTTTTTTAGTTTTTAGTTTTTTTTTTTTTTTTTTGACAACTTTTTAGTTTTGTTTTAAACCTCCCACTTTGTCGAATCAAAACGCTCCCTTTCCGTCCCTTTATTGTCTCACAAAATATCTTGTTCTGTTTGTAAATCCGTAACCGGTATTTTGGGACGGTTTGATCCGGTTCATTGGTAATTATCGGGATTTAATCAGGCAGTCCGGTCCATGGTTTAGAACACGGTGAATCGAGCCGCCGAGCCTTATCCGATCAATTTACTCTGTCACTCTCACAATTCAAAGCTCGACGAACATGTCTTGCTTGGTCTCGTCAACTTGCTCACTCGTCCCCTGCGACTCGAATCTGACTCGGTCGAATCGTTCCAGCAAATTAGGCTCTTCAGTTTCATGGCAGTCTTCATTTCCCAAACTCTCCATCGGAACCGGCCCGGTTCTCTCATCTCCCATTGTCAAGAAGGTAAAGCCGTCTAATTTCGTTGTCTTTGCACAATCACTGGGTATAGATAGTTTCGTAATTGCTCTAGGGCGAGTAGTTTAAGCTTATCTGGATTTGCAGCTTAGTGTGTGTGTGTGTGTGTGTGTTCTTCTTGTATATTTAATTTATGCAATTGTAATTTTTGGAATCTAGGGTTCTAGTGAAACTATAAGCCCTTGATGTGAATAAAAATGTGGGTTTTCTGGTTTTGTGTAAAATTATTATTGTCATAACACCACTTATATGCATCTGCCATTGATGCTTGAGATTGATTCTCCTCAAAAGTTTGTTTCTTTTATCTGTTGGGTCTTTCAAGATTCATTTTTTACTCTTCTAAATCACACCTGATGATTCAAGAAGAGTTTTTCACTTCGAGTTTTCGTTTTGCTATCCGAAGGTTCACATCAAATTTTCTTATAAAGTTTTTCTGTTTGATGGATTGTGTTTTAGGAATCTTTTGTGCAAGCTGCGTGGACTCGAAGATCACGCGGTGAAGCAGCGAAAAGGCCCAACAGGAAGTCATGGAAGCAGAGAACAGACATGTACATGAGACCTTTCCTGCTCAATGTCTTCTTCTCCAGGAAGTTCATACACGCCAAAGTGATGCATAGGCCAACGAGCAAAGTCATCTCGGTAGCCACCACAAACGCAAGAGATATAAGGACAAACATACCGTCTCTTGTCGACAACGAAGCGTGCAGACTCATCGGTAAGCTCATAGCTGAGCGTTCGAAAGATGCAGACGTCTACGCGGTGTCTTATGAGCCAAGAAAGGGAGAAAGAATCGAAGGAAAGCTAGGGATTGTAATCGATACGATTAAGGAACACGGCATTGTTTTTGTTCCTTGATCCTCTCCATTTGCATCACCAAGAAAGGTCTGTGTTTTGGTTTTTGTTGCCTATGCAGCGGAGAAGAGAAACTTGATGATCTCTTTGTGATTGAGATTTGAGAATGGTTCAAGAACACAAGAGTTGTCCACCATGAAAATGCAAAATATGAGAAAGGATATGAAAATATTAAAGATGATTTAGATATAATTTACATATTGTTTGTTTTGTACACTTATTTCTTCTTGTCAGATGACATGTATCTAATCAAAATCTCTTCAAAAACACTTCCCTCACAAGGAATATGAATCCCTCCTTCATGTTCATACCCAAACTCGTCGGCCACTTCATCCATCAAACTCCTAAATTCAGGATATTCAAGATACTTGGTTGGTATCACGAACCTCTGCAGCATCTCTTCACGACCCACGTAGACCGCAAGATGCCCTCTCGGGACATCGTATTGATCCCTGGCTCGCACTCTGCCACCGTCTGATAGTTCCCCTGAGACGAGACGGTCCTTAATGTTTGTTTCGGACCTTCTGTTTCGTCTGTTCTCCTGGTTGGCTAGACGAACGATGAAACCTAGCGAAATCATTTTTGTTGGATGATAGAATCACAAGAACAGGTTCAAAAAGATAGCAAAAGTCAATTGTGTCTTCAGAAAAGTTCAAAAAAGATTCATTTACATATAAATCTATCGCATTTGATAGATCTTAGATAACTTTGAATATCTTCTTAAAGTTGTTATCTTCATAGAAGTAAAAAAAATAAAAAACAAGCTAGGCGAAGGAAACCCTAGTTGTTCTTGTTTCTTATTTATTTTTTTAGTTTGCTTGATTCGTTTTAAAGATCTGTATATAACTTTAGTCTTTTGTTTTCTTGGTAAACAAGTTATGGAAGAAGACTATTATTGGCACAAACCAAAGTTTAGTTCTCGTCCGTACCGTACAGTTGGTACGAGGTTAATGTTCGGTGGATCCAGTTCACAAGTTAAAAACCAACACTTTCGCGTTATCATCGATTAAAAGCTTTTTCATGTAAAGATAGGCATCAGCCATCTCTACATCATTGCTTTAGAATAACTGTCATATTTTTAAGTCGATCACATATTATTTTGCATAATTATGTTTTTTTTTTTTTTGCACATCATTCAATCGAACAAGCTTGTTCAATGGCTGAAACAGTTTGCTTCACATCCACTCCCATATTGCAGATATTGGCAAGCGCTCCTGTATACTTCAGTCCGTAATCAACCGTTGCGCCACAGTAATTCTTGAAGCTAGTAATCTGCGATTTTCATTCGATATATATAAATAAACGGTTTGATAAAATTTGAATAGCTGTTGCGTAGAACACAAGTAACAAGATTTGAGATGTGGTTGTTACCAGAGTCTTGAAGCAATCCCAATCGTCTACAAGAGGTTGTCCTGTTGATCTTGTGGAAGTTAAGAGATCTACGACATTGGTTTGTTTGATCGAAAGTCGGAGAATCTCTTTAATGCTCCGATCGATTTGTTTCCTATGATTGATTTCGTCAAGCAGCTTCTTCTGAGCTTCTTGTCTTTGAGGTGAGTCCATTGGAGATTTTTCAATCTGAGACACAAATAAATGAAAAACATGAAAAACAAAACACATGATTTGTTTATAGTTTTCAATCTACAAACGATCGACTTCACCTTTCTCTGAAGATATAAGAGAGGGATGTCACGCGTATTGACCAAGCTTGAGTTAAAGATTGGTGAAGAAGTGAGTCCATCGGAAGTGAAGTTTTTGTTTTCAGGATTGGTTCCAATGTAAGAGACTAGATAGTCTTTAAGAAGCTCCTCTGTTCCGAAACGAGATACATGAGAACTCTCTGATTCAGCATCAGATCCTGTTCTTCTCCTTACCACTTGGTATTGTTGCTTCAAAGTCTCTTTGCTCATGTCATGAAGGTCACTGTCAAAACATTTGAAAAAAAAAAAGAAAAGAAAAGTGATTCTCAAATGTCTTGAAGAACAATCAATCAAAATAATCCATAAATATTGATTCTTTTTTTTCTTGTAGTACCTGTCCTCAAGCCAAGAGACGCTAAATGCGTCGCCAAGACAAAGACCATCATACTCAGGAGGAGGAGGAGGATACATGTCACCACAGTAAGTTCCATAACTGCTCTCTATCGCATTAGAAGCAGTCACTGCTAATATATTTAGATTTTTCTTTAAAAGCCCTTCAAACATACTTCCAGCTTCACATGCTTCAACATAAATCACCTAGCATCACAAAAAAAAAAAAAAGCACCTCAAAGATTCAAGAACAGATCACATACGTAAAGCTAGAGAGAGATATACAATGAATGAAATTAGTTATTAATTAGTACCATCTTCTTGTATCGTTTGTGCTGATGCATCTTCTCCAAGGCTTGAATGAAATCTTTTGCTAGGAGGATATCTTCATCACTTGGCATACCTGAGTAAATAAACACCAAGAAATCGCGGATTAGCTAGTATCACAAGAAACATCTTAATTATAGATATGGATTGATGGTAAATATACCTAGTAACCCAGCTGCTCCATGATCCGCATAGTAGATGAAGACATGATCATTAGGACCACTTTTCACAACTCTGCCACTTCCTCCTGTGACGCCACTCTCGTTTCCAAGTATCACATTCAAGAAATTCTTCACATTAACAGCTTCTCCAGTGTAGTCCTATCAACAAAAACCAACAAAATTAAAAATATTCTTTTTCAACACTAAACATAAAAATAAAATATTATAAATGTGAAAAAAAAAAAGAACCTTAAGAACTCCGTTATAAACATCATCTCCATCGGGTCTATTGATGATAACTCCAGGCCTAGGATTCTCAGGGCTAAACGCGATATCATCATACATAAACACAATTATGTTTTCATCTTTTAGACCACCTTTACGCAAAATCTGATATGCATGGCATATGTCAGCCTAGAAAAAACAAAAAAAAACAACGGTTGATTTAGTTCATATTTTTTTCCTTCTTATTATATAAGTGCAAGTTTAATAAACAATTTAATAAAACCTGATGCCTGTAGTTATAATAATCTTTTGATCCAGCAATTAGAACAGCCCATCGTGTGCCTTTTGCACCATCGTCGCTAGATTCAGTATCATAATTATTGTTCTGCAGTTGGGTTTTGCGAGATTCGACAGAGAAAATAAGGAAAGCATAAAGAAAAACAAGAATCTGAATGTAACGAAGAGAAGACATTGTTTGAAAGAATAGTTATATAGAACTTTTTTTGAGCTCTCTTGTTGAATCTGAGTGTGAGAAAATATCATAGCAGCTTAGTAGCTTTATATAATTATATAGCAAAGTGGACTTTGGCAGAAACAGTAGTTTGCGTTTCAGAGTTTGAGTGTGTGGAAGCAAAAAAAGTAACGCATGATGTTGTCACACCTAAGCAACTTCATTGATATGAAGTTATGAACTAACTGCCTTGAAATGTTAAAGTATTTTGTTTGTTAGCTTCTTATTTTTTTCTTATCTTTAGTTGTCTTGTGACCAAACGTACTAATTCAATTAATGCATATCAATTAATAATTAATGAGAAGAGAAAGTCAAAAACAAATGATTTCTTATTGTAAATGTATATATTTTTTTTTTCCTTAGTTATTAGTATATGTATATTGTATAGGTATGAAAATTGATGATTGCTTTACTTTCCATTTTTAAAATCTATATATTTAGCTTACATATCTACTATACAAGTTTTCGTAATTATTAATTTGAGCGTTGCAGAAAAAACGAAAATCATCATTAGCCTAAAACAAAAGAGAAGAAGATGCGTTTAAAACTGAATTGAGAATAAAGAAAGAACTTTAGTTAAAGGTGAAAAAAACCAAGGTTCTGCTGAAACTGAGGCTAGGGCCTGATTGGTTATGGCTGTAGGAATTTTCTGCTGTAGGATTTAAGCTGTAGATTTTATGCTGTAGATTTTATTGTTGTAGGATTTTTGATAGTAGATATTATGTCATTAAAGATATATATGTAGCATTAAAAAAAATAAAAATAAGATATAGAAAAAAAAAGTAAAAAAAGAAGGTGAAGAAAAGAATAAAAAAATAAGAGAGAGAATTCTCAGAGTACTTAATTTGCTGCTATGAAAAAATTGCTTTCTAAAGCCAAAATATTTCCTTTTTAAAAATTGTTGCTCTGAGTTTCTAAAATAAAAACAAAGCTTGATTGGTGACACATTAGTGTGACACATTAGTGCTCTAGAAATAATTATTGCTCTGTGGAGCACTCACAGCATTTACCAATCACCCCCTATATAACTCACTAATACTTTCCACTGAGATCAATGAGCTGTTAGACAATAATTACCAATTATACTCGATTTAGAAGTAATTAGAATTAGACTTAGGATTATTGTGCGGTCCAAATTTCGTCTTACATATCAAAAGCAGAGATTGCGTCTTGCAAATAATTTTACAAATCTAATCCTTTTTTTGTCCCTATTGTTGATTGCGTCTTGCAAATAATTTTACAAATTTAATCCTCTTTTTTTTGTCCCTATTGTTTTTTAGTCTTCTTTACAAGATTACACAATATGTACATTACACGTATTCATAATTTCATATCTTAAGCAAACTAAGGATACAAGAAATGGCCTCACTCCATCTTTCCTTCAACAGACAAAAATGCTAATCCTCTTCGTTTTGGTCTAAAACAAAACAAAAGAACAGTAGCAAAGAGTTAGAAACTGTTATATTTGATGGACCGCCAAACACATATTAATATCATAGAAGATGATTAAAAAAAAATGTGTAGTCAATTGATGGAAAGTATAGGATTCATTCTCTAATGCACCTGAGTTCTTATCCGTGTCTGATAAAGTGCTTGAATGTGTATTCGAACCATCCGACGTTACGCTCATTTCATCCTGCAACGGAATCATTTCAATTATAAAGATATGAGAAGTGGATAAAACCCAAATGCTAAAAAATTGCTTAAGAGCATTTTCATTTCAACACTCACAACTGGTGGCAAAGACACAGAGCTATGATTTGGTGATGGGCCTCTGCTATAGTTGAACATAATCCACTCCATATTCGCATCTGCAAGAGCTCTAAGTCTATTGAGCTCTGGTAAAACTTCTTTTCCCAGGTCTGGTCTGTCTTTCCTTCTCAGCTGTGCACATTTAAGTGCAATCTTTGCCAGAGACAAAGCTTCTTCCACCGGCCAATTAGTCACTGCTGGGTCCAACATCTCCTTAAACGTCCCTTGTTCCATCGCTTGCTCAACGGTGTAAGACAAACCCGTTGGTCTTTTCGCAGTGAGCAGCTCGAGAAGCAAGATACCAAAGGAGTAGACATCAGATTTCACACCAAGCATTCCGGTTTGTTGGTACTCCGGGTCAATGTAACAGAAAGTCCCAGCGGTTGACGTGACGTGGCACTGCGTTACGTTTTCAGTGACTGCAGGGACTAGCCTGGCTAATCCAACATCCCCTATCTTGCTTACGTAGTTCTGGTCAATCAAAATGTTTCCTGGTTTCAGATCACGGTGCACTATAGGCTCCGGTTTCGTCTGATGAAGGAAGAGCAGACCCGTCGCCACTTCAGCTGCTATTCGGAACCTGAGCTCCCACGAGAGCGGTGGTGAGTTTCCGTGCCTGTAGAGCCTATCAGCTAAACTACCTTTAGCCATATACTCATAAACAAGCACTCCATACTCTGGACATGCTCCAATGAGAAGCACCATATGCGGATGTCTTATGCAGCTAAGAACTTCCACCTGCAACAATTCTCAATAGTTAATCCACATCTAAACCAAAGTCAGATTCTTTGTAGATTTGAAATACATATGTGTTTACCTCTCTCTGAAATTGGGATCTTCCTTGAGCTGCATCTGGTCTCAAAACCTTAACAGCAACAGGGGTATGATCAAGTTGACCCTTAAAAACGGGACCATATCCGCCTTCACCGATCTTATTAGCCTTGTCGAATGAGTTTGTAGCTTCTTCAATCTCTCCAATAACATACCTCCGATACCTTAAACTGGAATCAGAGAAAGAACCTCCAGCTTCTATGGCTCTTCTTTGTGTTTCGAGCTCAGCTATCTTGCTTGCTGTTTCAGATGCATCCATGGCAGCTTTGTTTGCTCTCTCTTTCTCCACTATCGACTTTGTCGAATTCTCTGATAATTTCTCTTCTTGCACACATCCTTCCTCTTCTATTTTCTGACGTTGGAGCTCCTTTGCCTTTGATCCAAAAGTTAAATCTCTTTCTAAGTTAACACTACACAAGATTTACATTTACAGGGATGGGTTCTGTTTAATATTTTTTTTTACCTCTTGCTTTGCTGATAGTGCTTCTCTGCAAGCTGATCCATACATGTCAATTGTGTGCTTCAGTTCCTGCTTCAATTTCCTCATCTCAGCTTCCACTTCTTCCTGTACATTTCATGAAACATATATACAGTAAACACTCTCGAAACCATACATTGCTGTCTATAACTATAACCAATCAAACTCGTCTTTCCTACCAAGTTTTGAGGTGAACAGGAACAAGAAGAGCGACCACTATCTTGTGAGACGAAAGAGAAGTCATGTTGGATATTGGTGTCATTAAACCTGATTCCTAGACGCATGGAGCCAACGCTTTGTCCAGAGCCCGTCGACATTCTCGGGGTTAAACCAGACTCAGGAAACTCGTAGACGAAGGAAGGGCTTCCGGTGGTGCTTGTACTCGGCCTCCCTGAGCTCACAAAAGACATTTCAGACCTTCCGTTAGTGCTTGTACTCGGCCTCCCTGAGCTTGCCGTGCTTCGCCGGCCTGAGCTCGTGGTACTTGGCCTGCCTGAGCAGACAAACGATATGTCGTTTTCCGAGTCTGACAAATCACCGAGTGAGTTTGACAAATCATAGAATGAGTTTTCATAATTTGATGCCCTCGCCATAGGTGACCTATTACCGCAAAAGGAACAATGATAAGTTTTTTTCCTCCTTTAAAAAAAAAAACGGATGGCTAAAACAAAAGATTCTTCATGAAATAGTTTACTTTGCATAATCTTCAATGGAGCTAGAAAGCGAAGGCCTTGCCGGAGTCCTATCTGTTTTGTAGCAGCGAAAAGAACAATCTCAAGATCCGTGCGCTTTCATGTGGTTAAGTCAAGCCTCAAAAAGATACTAAGTACCTCTAAAACTCATGGTGTTCCTGAACTTTTCGTAGTTAGAGATCGCAGAGTGATTCTCAATCTGACCAATAAGCGGAGATCGATAAGGAGGAGATCGTGTGGCGTGACGCACAGATGATACTTTCCCTTTGGAAATGATGTAAACTGTACAGAAATCAGGTACTGCTTTTGATACATTGCTCGGCGTATCAGACATCTTGAATTTCCTCATGAATCCATGCCTGGACGGAGCACCGAGAACCAAATTCTCAATCACGCCAGAGGAAACATATTCGGAAAGGGACTTGACAATGTTGTCATCCTCAAGCGTCACGTCAAGGCATTGTATCTAACCAACAACAGAGATAACATGAATATAAGGCCAAATCGTTATGAAACAAAGCAAAAAGCCAGGACCTTTTTTTACCTCTTTTCGACTGCAGTAGCAATGGAACGTCACGAAAAGGCTTTCAGCTTGTTTGTGTTTCTCTGCATTAGCCTCAACTGCAAACCCCCAAAATTTAGTCTCTACAGAAAAGTCAGAGAGAAAGAGCAACAAGAAGAAGAAGATAATGGCAGAGAGACCTGAATCAGATGATGAGCCGAGGATAACGTGGAGGAGGATAATGGATTGGCCTTTGGAGACGAGATGATCAGCAGCCCATTTGAGAGCATGTTGGCTTCCTTTGTCTTTATCCACTGCTACAGCCACTAACCCTGAATTCGCGTTCTTCTTCTTCGCGTTTCCCTTTTGAGACTTCATCGATGGTTACAAAAGTAGACCCTAGATTGCAATTCCCGGAAGATAACGAAATCGAAATCTCGATTCACAGGCTCTGATCCATTCTTTGCCTCTGTCTTCTTGGAGGGTTTCATTCTCATTACTAAAGAAATCTACGTTGTCCCTAAATTTGGGTTTTTTTTTTTTTGAGAAATTTTCTCCCCCAAATTAGAAAATTTTGGATTCAGTGGTGGACTGAAGAAGAACAATGGATCATTTCTGCCGCTCCTTCTCCCGTTCTCTCTCATCATCTCTGTCTTCTTCGTAGCTCTCTCCGATTGCTTCGGGTAGTCGCGGATTATTCGAGACAGTAATTGGGTTTATCCCCAAAATCCAATTTTGCCCTAACTTTCAAATCTTTTTACAACTTTCGAGTAAAGTTCGAAACTTTTTATCCTCAGCTCAAGTGACACTAGTACGCAGCTCAATTTAGCCCTAAATTTCAAAACTTTTTATCCTCAGCTCAATTCTTAAATTATAAATTAAGTTCTTTTTGGATAATCAAACTCAGTAAACTTTCAAAAACTCATGACTGAAGTTTACACGACGAGAGTGATTGAAAAAGTTACATAAATCATTGGCGATGAAGATTATGTCTGACATGTATCCACATAACAAATTGTTTTTTTTTTCCATGACTTCTTTCAATCAACGATTCATAGCAAAAGCAAAGTCATCGTCGTCTGTTAACCGAGAAGCAAAGACATTGTGCGTGGAAGCTGATAAATCATTATAATCCAGCTCTTGTCCTTCTCGTAACCTCTCTATCTTCTCAACAGCATCTCTCATCTCCATCCTCCTTTCTTCATCTTCCTCGCAACAACTCAACCCGATTTTCAACAGCCCTAGCATCTCTGCTTTACACTTCTTCTTCTCCGTCATTTCTTTGTCAAACACGTCACCCGTTTTCTTCTCCTTCACCATGTCGCTCACCCAAGTCACTAGGCTCATGTTAGCATCGTACCCTTGTCTCATATAATTCTCCGGGAACCTTCCCGTCAAAAGCTCCAAGATCAAAACCCCGAGGCACCAAACATCAGTCTTCTTCGTTATATGTCCCTTTATGCTATACTCTGGCGACTTATAAGCGATCATTAGGTTGTGAGACTGCTCTGAGTTCATCACCGGTCTTAGCGCGTAGTCAGTCAAGAAAGGCTCGAATGATTCGTCAAGTACGACATTCGATGACTTTAGATGACCGTGAGGGATCGTGAGTGTTGGTAGCTCCTTGAACAAGTAACCTAAACCCTTAGCCACTCCTTGTATAATCTTCACTCTTGTTGGCCAATCCAATCCAGGTTGATCCACGGAATGATTCGCTGAAAAGAAACAGAGCATTTCTTTCAAGTCGAAGCCTCTAAAGTAACAGTTTTTATCGACAAAAAGATATTTGAATCTTACATACCGTGAAGATGGCTTGCCAAGCTACGATTTGGCATGAACTCAGCGATCAAGAGCTTCTCTTCTCTACGGTAATAGTAAGCCACAATAGGCAACAGATTCGGATGGTTCAATCTTCCTAACCGTCTCATGTGCTCATGAAACTCTTCTCTTCCGACGTTGTTCATATGTTTATACCTCTTCACGACCAGCGTCTGTCCGCTATTTATCCCGGCTTTGTAAGAAGCACCAAAGCTTCCACTCCCAAGAACTTCAGCAGAAGCTCTCAGAAGATCTTGAAGGTCGAATCTTTCAATGTCATCTCGGAGAAACAAGAGCTTGCCCTGTTCCGGTACTGCTCCTCTCTTGCTAGTGTAACTCGTAACAGTCTCCGCAGTTTTCTCCATCTCTTCGGATTGATCGTAACTGTATTTCTCTGTCCTGTCCTGTCCCGCCGATGGATAAGCCGACAAGCTCTTCCCTCTTCTGGTATGAAGGATGCAAACCACAAGGGAAATGATCATTAGTGTTATCCCAATGACAATCAGAACAATTGCGATCGTGAAGAAAGGTTGGTTCTTGTTCTTCTTCGTGGGACGACTAGGAGGAGGTGGATCCGGAGAAGACCCTGAAACAGCCGAGCATGACTTTAACGGAGGATCGCACAAGTTCTTGTTTCCTGCAAAGTTCATCAAAACAAGAACAATTCTGTTTTTTTTTTTTTCAAATTCAAGAACTCTTCTTCTAGTTACCAAACATTTTGTAGAATCTTGAAAAGTCTTTTTACTTACCAGCAAAGGAGCCAGGATCCATATTTTGTAGGCTTTCGGGTATTGGTCCCTCGAGGTCATTGTTTTCAAAGCTACCTAACTTAAGATCTTTCTGATTAAAATCTGGTATTTCTCCTTGGAACTGATTCCCATTTAGCCTCACTTCTAAGAGCATTGGCAAAGACGCTAAAGAAGAAGGAATCTTGCCCCGAAACGCGTTGTTCGCCAGTATAAGCTTCTTCAAATGATGCATGCCATCGAACGCATCCGCGGGTATCTCCCCTGTAAACCGGTTGTTAGACAAGTACAGTGACTTCAATGAACCGAGGTTCTTGACAGATGGCATTGCACCATTGAAATTGTTGTTCATGAAGCTTAAGGTTCTTAGATTCTTGATTGGAGCCAACGGTTCAAGGTCTAGCTTCCCGGTTAACCCCATTCCTTCGAGTTGTAGACCCCAAACATTGCCGGTAAAACAGAGAACACCGAACCAATCCGCGACGTTTCGCTTACAAGGCGCGGTTGATGGATCCCAACTGCTGATGACAGAAGCATTTGCTAAAGTGTCTTTGAATCTTAAGAGGCAATCTGCGTCTGAACCTGGCACAACTTCCTCCTGCTGCTGCTGAGACAGGACCGTTGTGACCGGACATAACACAATGATGAGTAGTGTAATGAAGGCTAGCTTTTTCGTTAAGGCGGTGTTGCTTGCAAGTCTAACTGGGTTCTCCCGAGTTAGCATTGCAGCCAACACGCCCTATAGATCAATTCTTCAAGAACAATTTTACTTTTTTTCGATTCCGAAAAAATGAATGAACAGAAGAGAGAGGACAAAACCCCTCCAAGAATAGACAAAACCTAAGTTTGAAAAACTTGTTTTTGTTTGCCTTTGAGCTGTCTAAAGATTATTTAGATTTTAGAGTAATCTTAGGGTGGCCATTCAATTCTTATTTGTTTTTAGTTATACAGTCCTCGTGTGACATCCCGATTCTTGTAACCCGGTTTGGAATCCGGTTTGTGATTTCGGTTCTGAGTTTGTTAATGGGTTTAGCCTCTTAATCTTCTTCTAGAAGGCCCGTTAAGAAGCCCGCTCCAGATTTCCTTGTGATTATCTTTTCCTTAACCAAGTGAAGAGATAATTACTACTTTCCATATGCTGAGCATATTCCTTATTCAAGTTGATCCATTCCTGATTTGGTGTGATCTTCCTAGATCTTGTGCTTCCTCTCCAAGTCTTCTAGGGCTATAAGTAGAGAGCTCCTCTCTTCGTGATCTCCTTTTCGCCTCAACGCTTCTCTCTCTAGAGCTTCACCTTCTTCGCTCCTCTTTTGCGCCATGTCTTCTCCGCTGAGATCTACGCGTGAAGACGATGTCGCTTTCTCTATGCCTTCGTATCCTCTTCTTCCTCCGCCGAGACCAGTGTGCTATCCGGTGCCGTCGCCGCCGCGACATCTCTCCACCGTTGCTCGTCCGCCTATTGCAAGGTGAGGATGGGGCTATGGTTTCTTCTCATGCTTTTCATTCTTTGATTTCCTTAACTGAGTTTAAGCTTAGCGTATATTGCTTGCTGCATGTAGTTTCCACATAAGAAGTTAATTGATTCGTTAAGTCATGTGAGTGATCTGTTGCTTGCCCTGCAAGGCATTGCTGTTGAGTTGATGTGCATTC